>QANX01003085.1:0-35495 GCA_003254975.1 Ochetophila trinervis
TACAATTTTACTCTCGGCTATAATTATATTTAATTTCATATATAAATTTTTATACTAGGAGCTTTGCCTAACAATAGGGCCACACCAAACTTCTTCAAAAGTATTAAATCACCCATTGAGTTATTCGTACAACTTTTTTGAAGAACATTAGCCACTCTACCAATGTAAATAAAAGCTCTGTTAAGAAGAGATAAAAAAATCCTCATGAACACATTGAATACAAACATACCAAATAACATAAAAAGCTGCTAAGACCGAAGTAATCCAAAGAGAATAAATTTGATGGCTGAAATTAAACTCCATTGCTTTTTCAAAAAACAACAAGAAAGAGTTAGAATGAAGAACTTGAACCCAAACTGCAGAAAATAAAGTTCTAAACCGCTTGGGCATACAGACTGTGAAGAAAAACATGCTCAATTAATTCTGAAACTGCTTTACAAATATAACATTTGAAGGCAGCATGGAAACCACGCTTACACAAAATATTGTCCACAGGTAACCTATTCCGCATTAACTTCCAATGCAAAAAAGAAGAAAAAAAAAACAACAAACGAGGCAGAGAGACATAAGACCATCATAAAAAGAAAATCCATTTAGGGGGCAATTAACGAATCTAAAACATAAAAATAAACCTTCTTACAAGTAACCTCTTCCCATTTAGAAGGCTTCCAAATTAAGGATCAATCGAAAAAGAGATATGAACTTTAAGAATTCTACCACAATTCCAACAAAAGATTCCTGTAAAACCGAAGGCAATAACCACTCTTCATTTTCAAAAATAAACTCAGAAATAAGAGTTTAATCTTCAAAATGAGCATAAAAAAAAAAAAGCAAATTAATCATAAATTATAAAGCCAAATCAGAATATCAAATCAATACATGTCTTCTCTAATCTCTCTTTTTTCTCCTTTTCTCACACATCATTAGTATCATTTACAACACCATTAAAAAAAATCAATTTTTCAAAACGTTTTAGAAAAAAACAAAAATTCCACTAAAAAACAACCTAAAGATGAATGACGACTCATCCTCCACACTTTGTATAAACTACCATTTAAATTATATATTTTTAAAATTTTTGTAGTAAACTTTTTTATTCGAACAATTTTATTAAATTTTAAAAAAATATTATATATTATGAATTAAATATTATATATTATAAATTAAATATTATTTATTATAGATAATATTATGTATTATGAAAAATTATTGCTCATTATATATTAAAATGATTTATTATAGATAAAATATTACGCATAATAGATTAATATTATTTATTATAGATAATTTTAATAATTATAAAAAATATTATTCATTATAAATAAATATTACTTAAAAATAAAAAATTTATGACATAAATCCATATTACGCTGTGAGAGATTCATTATAGTTTAACCATATATATATATATAAACGGTTTGTTAAAATTGAATGTTAAAAAATAAAAATAAAAAGAGATAATAAAAAATATTATTGAAGTTGAATAAAATTTTTTATTTTATAATTCTTTTAAATATTTTTTATTTTATATTATATTTTTAAAATAAAAAATACAATTAAAAATGCTCAGACAGTGGTGTTAGTGATTGATTTTCCTTCGTAGAATTTTAATTTTGAACAAAGTCAATTAATCATTGCAACGTTTTGGTGAATAATTATTGCTAATTTTTTTTAATTATTATTATTATTATGAATAACCACTGCATTTAGCAAAAAAGACTCTGGCAAACACAGTGAATTACAAACTCATTCATAGTGATCATTATTGCTACGTTAGCTATAGCTCCACTAGTCATCATTCATAATGATAAAAGCATATAAATAGAGAAGCAAATAATGAGGCATGGAAGGATGGGAATGCCACGTCAACAGATTGCGATTTTTAGCAAGAATCTTATTTTTTTTTTTTGGGGTCAAAATCACTAGCAAGTATGCATTCTTAAATTTTAACATTTTAATTATGTACTACAGTCTAATTAAACAAATAAAGATGAAGGGAGATCATAAGTTTTTTTTTTGGTAACTAGGAGATCATGATTTTAAACCATGGTGTTAAGCATGTGAATCATGTACAGCACATATATACTGCTCCACTCGGTTCAAGTAGCAAGAAGAATTCTTTCATTTCATCAAAAAAAAGAAGAAGAAGAATTCTTTCAACATTATTAACAAAAAAGAAATAAAAAAGTAGAATTCTTTTAAATTACCAAAAAAAAATGCAGAATTCTTTTAATTTTACCAAAAATAAGTAGAATTATTTTAAATATATATTTGTTAAAAGAATTCGTTTATTTTGTGGGAATAGTATTTATAACCAATATTATTTTTGTTAGAAGATGCAAAATAATGTTTGCTAAAGCAATAGCTAAAACATATATTTTTTATTATAAATAGTTTTAATATACAATAATATTTTAGAAAAATATATATCACATATAGTAGTAGGTGTATGTATGTCACTCGCATAGCATTTTTCGTAATATAAATATATAAAATTAAATATAATTGATTAGTTTTTTGGCAGTGGACACAGGACAGAGCAAGCAAACTATAAACAAACAAAAGACAAAACAAACTGAATGAAAAGCCTGTGAGCTTTGGTACAAAAGAATGGAGTACTGACTCACTTTGTCTTCTTCAACACAGTCTCTCTCTTCCGTTTCTCTTTGAACTTTTCACAAACAATGATCGCCCATTCCCCAAAATCCCATTCCACAACCGCTTGCGTCTTCTCCTTCTTATTCACTGCCGTTTTCTCTGTTTTCCTTTGTGATTCGGTTCCTTCAGTCTCCAAAGTCAACGGCTCCCTCACGTACCTATGGCCTCTGCCATCGGAATTCAGTTCCGGCAATCAGACCTTATCCGTCGACCCGGCTCTCTCGCTCGCCGCTGCGGGGAACGGAGGCAACTCCGCTATTCTTCGAGCGGCTTTTGATCGGTATAGAAGGATTATATTCAAGCACAGCAATGGGGTTTCTCTATTTGGGAGACTTAGGGGGAGGAAACTCGTCTATGATATTAGCAAATTGAGCATTGTTGTTAATTCGGATGATGAAGATGTGAGTTGGGTTTGATTCAGTTTTAGTGGTGGATTTTATTTTTTTACAGACTTTTTAGATTATATATTATATCCTTTTTTTGGGAAAGTGATTGTGGTTTTGAAAATGGGTTTTGGTTCTTTGCAGCTTCAACTTGGTGTAGATGAGAGCTATACTTTGTTTTTGGCGAAGAATGATGGGCAGTCGATTGTTGGGGAGGCAACCATTGAGGTAAGTTGTGGGGTTGGAGGTTATGGTTTGGATTTAGCCATTATGCTGTTCGAAGGACTATGGATGGATCGCTTAGATATGTTAGATGGTTTAGTTCGCTTCCTTTGTGCTGAAAATTCAGTTTCTAGAACAATTTTCCGTTGGGAACTTTCAATTCTGATGTTATCACCTATCCTGGTTGCAGTTTGCAAGAGCATAATTTAATATTCCCGAGTAACATCTAGATCGCAGTAGTTATAATTCTATTTATTGGATATCTCATTCTGTATGAGATAAGCAAATCGTTGAAATGCTATAACTCCTAAAAGTTTATGAAAACGTGTGACGTGTCAGGCCTGCAGTTTTTAATCATCATGACATTGGCATCCAACCAATTGATTCAGGTCAATTATATAAAGGAACATTTCAGGAATCTTTATCCTAAATTCCTACGTTTCATAAATGAGGTCTTAGTGTAATAAACTTACCTTAATGGCTATTTGTCAAGGTGCATGATTCATCTCTGATTTGTGTCCTTATTAATAAAAAAACTATTCATCTTTGATTTGGGTATGCAGTTAAAGACTTATCTCGTGCTAGATGGCTTTCCTCTAGAATCACATATTCAACTATGTTTATAATTATTTTGCAGGCAAATACTGTATATGGTGCTCTGCGCGGGTTGGAGGTATGTATAATTATTATTGAATTACATTGTATAGTAGGCGCATTAATGTACAATCCACATGTATTTAGGAGGGTTGCTTAAAATATTTAGTTACAGAGAGAGAGAGAGAGAGAAAGAGAGGGAAAAGATGATCTCATTTCCATCCAATATAGAGTTATATAGACTTGGTATGGGTGTCTGAAATATGGCAAATGAATGAATTTGGGAGCAAGAGAAATGACCAATAAATGAGTATAGTTCTGCTTGTGATTCTCATTCTTGCACCCAGATGCTTGCTAAATTTACAGTTTGAAGTTGGTGGTGCATTGCCCTCGTGGCATTCTTGACAGAGAAAAATAAGTTATTCCTCTTATTGGTGTCCCCCTTACGGCAATTTCCCTCACAAATTAGGCTCTTGTGATGGTGGAGCTGTTGATATAGAGTGTCATTCACATGATTATACATGAAAGGCATAAAATAGCTTATCTCTGAGCCATATTGAGTGCTCATTGCTTGGATGGTATTCTAAAGTCTGTGGCAATGACGCTTAGATGCATAAGAACTTGATTGAAATCATTTGATATCCTCCCAATTGCTTTTAGATGTAATTGGAGTGACTATCTGATTTTGTCTTTAGATCAAACAATGGTGAAGTGCTTCAATTACATTTCTATAAATTAATATAACAACTATATGGTGTGCTACATAGGCATGATGATTATATATTTTTCTAGACTTTATAAGTTACAACTGTCATTTTCTAATTCCTAGTCTTTTCTATATCCAGACATTCAGCCAATTATGTACGTTTGACTATGGAACTAAGTCTGTACAAGTATACCAGGCACCCTGGTACATCCAGGATAAACCAAGGTTTGCTTATCGTGGGCTTCTGCTTGGTGAGCCACAACTTCTTTATTAGCAATGGAAGTAATCCACATAGTTCATTTATTAATTTGCTGTGTTCTTATAATGTTACTTATTCCCACTATTTCTGCAGATACATCGAGGCACTATTTACCAATTGATGTAATTAAGCAGATAATTGACTCCATGGCATATGCTAAACTTGTAAGATATGTTGCTACTTTGTTGTTATTTTTTTTTGGGGCTGAATTTCATATTTGTAAATTTCATTTAAGCACCCACCTCATACTTGTGCCATTCTTTGCTTATTAATTGATTTGTCATGTAATACTGATTTTGAGAATTACATTAAGTAGAATGTTCTTCATTGGCACGTCATAGATGAGGAATCATTTCCTCTTGAAGTACCAACATATCCAAATTTGTGGAAAGGTGCATATACAAAGTGGGAGCGCTACACAGTAGAGGATGCAATTGAAGTTGTCGAGTAAGGTTTCTGTAACTTATTCATTCCCTATATAACTAGTATGTTTAAAATGTTCCTTTTTTTTTTTTTTTTTAAAGATAGAAAAATGCGATATTTCACCCTATTTATCTGTATTACTTTAGCTAGTGCGGTTTCTTATTGTTATGGTCCTAAATTGTATTGACTTAATTTTGCAAAAGGCTGCAATTCCATCAGCCATTGGATGCTAAATGTTGATTAAACAAAACAGTAAGCAACTCGTTGGGATAATAGACCTTAAAATAAAATGAATTGAATTTTCATAGAAACTACTATGATTGACATTCAGCACAGAGAGAAAACACTAGAATAAAGCTTTTGGTAGAAAAAATGCTGGCCCTTGAAATGCGATTCTTTAGCCAAAAGCACTACAAATACTTTCAGTTTTGCAGCCTTCAAATTGTATGGTTTATAAGTTCTCTTGTATCTCCTTACCTATCTTTTCTTGCATTCCCATTAACTAATTCTGTTCTGTGTTCTCTTTTCCATGTTTACACGTATGAATGAGAAGTTTTGCCAAAGCAAGAGGTGCGTGGAATATTTATAATCTGAAGCTTCGATGGGACACTACTAAATATCTTTTTCTTTTCTGGGGCCACTGATGCATCTTAAAAAAGTGGAATTTTGTAAATTTAGGGGAAATATATTACTTTAGTAGGGTAAAGAACAAGTTTTGAACCCTTTTGTTTATAATTTCCTCTGAATTTGAATTTCAGGTCTTTAAATTCGTGGAGCTTTTATTTTCTCACTTTCTATGTCTTGTGGGCAGGCATTCATGTAATGGCAGAAGTAGATGTTCCTGGTCATGCAGAATCCTGGTATAGCCTTTCTAAATGTCAACTTTTGTCTAAATCAGATATATTGTTCTAGACAAGATAATCATGGTATAGCCTTTCCAAATGTTAACTTTTGTCTAAAGTTGATTTCATCTACCATTCTAGACAAGAATTGTTCAACTGACAAGTAGGACTATAGTATTTTTCTTCAAGTAGTTTAAAAATAAATGTTCTTGGCTAAAGCTACGATTTGGTATCATATGAACAAAAGCATATTTCTTTTCAGTCTCTTAGCAGTTCTACTTGTGATCATGTCACGGTGGGCTCTTATCTCTTATACCTGTAGTCATGCCTTGGCTTTCTAGAGAATGAAGAAGATACTCAGCTATTAAGTTTCATTCAATTCTTAAATCTATAGAGAAAAACTCCTTATAGATGAAATTTGAATATATAAAACACCCCTAAGCCATAGGTGTTAAAGAATAGTAATATCTTATAAGCATGAGTAATCGACCTCTTCATTTGTTTTCCCTTTTTGTTTTGTTTTGTTTTGTTTTTTATTTTTTATTTATTTTATTTTATTTTTTCAGAAGCAAAAGATAAAATATCTTGCCAAATTCCTCATCTCAGATTTCCTCTTACAAAACCTTAATAGGCTTTGAATAATTAATAAGTTAAAAAAAAAAGAAAAAAAAGGAAGGTTTACATACTTACCATTGCGATGGTTAGTTGTTTATGTTCTTTAATTTCTTTGTAACAAGACAAATTACAAACTTCTCAGTTGTCTGCTTTGTGCAGGGGCATTGGATATCCTGACGTTTGGCCTTCATCTACGTGTAGAGAGCCACTTGATGTTTCAAAAAATTTTACTTTTGATGTGATTTCTGGCCTTCTGTCAGGTTAGCTCCCTGCAAACTGTTCCCTTGGTATTGCACAAAGGATTTGTTACTTTTTCCTATTATATAGGAATTAACAGTAATGATAATGGTTGGAGTTTATGGTTATATTGACAGAAACCATGGGAAATGAATGGAAAATAAAGGATTTTTCAAGTAACCTTTTGGAATTGTTTAATGAAACAATAATGCATTAATTACACTAATAACTTTCACAACATTGTGATTGAATTAAAAGTTAGGATATATTAATATAATCATGGCAAGCACTGATGTCAATTTTAGTAAATGTAATACTAAATAAATAAATAAAATACTTTATTTTCCAGTTAGACTAACAACAAATAAATTACTCTCTTTTTTTTTCTAAAAAAAAAAATTATTAGAGGTAAAATCTGTATTTTTATTATTTATAGTACATATTTAATGACACTATTGGAAGTATTCTTTTTTGCATCTGACCAGTCTTTCTCAATCTTGACTCATTAAACTTGCTGCTTACTAGTGCTAAACTCCTAGGTTCTTTGTCGTGTCATTGTTGAATGTCCTTTATTTTTTTCCCCAGAATTTTTCCCTGTGAAGCTTGTTTACCATTTCTGGTTGTCAATGTTTATGGAATATATCTGTTAATGGTTGCCTAGCGTATTTTTTCTGGCTTCCATAAAGTTTTGCTTCATCGTCTTTATTTTTATTTTGTACCCATACAGATATGAGAAAAATATTTCCCTTCGAGCTATTTCACTTGGGTGGTGATGAAGTTAATACAGGTTAGTGTGGATTACTTCCATAGCTGTAACTCTGCAATCACTTTTTTATAACTAGATATTTATGTTCACACAATCCAAGGACACAAAGAAAATAACAAAGTACAGCTCCAAGAAATTCTTTTAGCTGATAATGACGTTCCTTTTAAAGTTCACTCTTTTAATTCTTCTTTCTTTAGTAATATGGTAGCAATAATAATAACATTTCTTCCCATCTCATAATTTTACAAGCTCGAAAAGTGTTTTAGTTTTGTTTTCAACCAAATGAACAATCTTAGAGGACAAAGAAACAGTTCCTGGGCAGATTATTATCCCATTTTGCAATTACTATCAGTTTAGGAACTTAGGTTGTTTTTTTGTTTTACTCTAAAATTGAAATATCAATCAGGAGGGCTAATGCTTTTTGTGTTAATTTGATTTTCTATGGCTTCTGTCACTAGTATAAATGCAAATTATGATGGAAATGCGGTGAGAGGGATGTTATTTTTAAATAACTTCTACTTTAAATCATGTTACCAGTGAATGTGGAATCCTAAGTTCTATCTTGTTACATTTACTATAAACTTTCACTTTGGGGATTAAATTCTTCAAGCAAGATTTTTGTGCTTCTTTATTATTTATTTTCCCTTTCTCTTCCTGCCAGTATGTAGAATCTCTCATGTCCAAAGTGTTTTGTTTTTTCAGACATCTGTTAGAAAATCTGTATAATTGATAAGTAATAATGTTTAAGTAGACTCTTTTATGTTGTTTCATGCATGTATGGGATCAGATATTATTCATGAGAAATCATGTAAACTTTCTGTCTCTTTTTCTCTTTGGTGTTATTTTGATTAAACTGTCTGATCTTAATGATGAGAAGCATTCAAATTTGACAGATTGCTGGAGCTCTACTCCACATGTGAAGCAATGGTACTTCATCTGGTTTTGTTGATCATTTTAATTTTTTTGATCATTCCTAATTCATATAAACTTGGCTAATGCTAAAACTAACAAAATATTTACACCATGAAGTTATTGGTTAAAGATCTTTTTTGATTGAATGATTCTGGTATTGATTTTTAACGCATTATGCATTCTTGATATTTATATTGATCATGTTGTATGAAGGCTTCAGGATCACAACATGACTGCCAAAGAGGCATATCAATACTTTGTACTTAGAGCACAAGAGATAGCAATTTCACAAAATTGGACCCCTGTCAACTGGTATGTCACATGTCAATAAATTTGTTTATCCATTTAAAATTTGATTTGATCTTTGCATTAGCTTGGGAGGAAAGTTATCCAGGTAAGAGATCCTTCCCTCATATGTAACTGCTTGGATTTTCGGAAAAGGTCAGAGAAACGTTTGGATATCAGTGTTAAATATAAAAACAGGAAAATGCTTTATGAGAATTGAAATTATATATTCAACAAATAACTTGTAATGGTACATGCACTCACACAAATGAATCACTATCTCTTCGGGGATGTCATCTTGGTAAATTCTCTGTCTTTCAAATGACATGTCCTGGTTTTAAACCTCTGTGCTTGTAACTCACAAACAAAAAAAATAAAATAAAATAAATAACTAAAAAGAAAGAAGTCAAAACTATCATTATTCTGCAAAGATCAATTGGTGATAGTGNTTTGCATTAGCTTGGGAGGAAAGTTATCCAGGTAAAAGAAAGAAGTCAAAACTATCATTATTCTGCAAAGATCAATTGGTGATATAGTGGATCAACTGTTCATGTAGCATTTCCTTTCTATTATTTGTTTCTCAAGACTGTATTATCAACGTAAAATTGAGATATGAAAGATTTTAATTTTCTCTTTTCAGGGAAGAAACCTTTAATACATTTGCTGAGAATCTTAATCCAAGGACCATAGTGCATAATTGGTGATTTTTCTATCCTTATGTGCAGTTTCTCATGTTATCAAGTGAAAATTCTAAAGTCCAATTATTGATATATTATTCTAATGTTATAGGTTGGGCCCAGGGGTTTGTCCGAAGGCTGTTGCTAAAGGTTTCAGATGCATTTTCAGCAATCAAGGTGTTTGGTATCTTGACCATCTAGATGTCCCCTGGGAAGGTTTCTATACTGCTGAACCACTAGAAGGAATAGATGATGCTTCTGAACAAAAGCGTGTGCTTGGAGGAGAAGTTTGCATGTGGGGTGAGACGGCTGATGCATCAGATGTTCAGCAAACAATATGGCCTCGAGCTGCAGCAGCTGCAGGTATGCATTTAAGAAAATTATATCACTCTTGTAACGTACACCTGGAATCTTAGCATTCTTCGAATGTACTATCACTTTTGAGATCCTACAACGAACCTGGAATAGTATGAGGTTTTAGATATGTTATCTTAGTGGCAATCTCGAGCAGTCTCATGAGGGAATTGGCCTTAACAAATGATCTCTCTTTTACACACGTAGATATATATTTGAAGTACATTTTGCAAATAGATTACTCTAGTAATACAAAAAGATAGGAAAAGATAATTAAAAAATAAAGTAAAAATGTCAAGGTTTTAAAATTTTAGAAGTACATTAAAGACAAAATCATAATCTTGGTGGTTTCTCAGCATGGATAAGGTCCATATTTGTCGTTGTTTGGAAATGATCAATTTTAGTATGTGAATATCCATTGAGAACATAATTCTGAAAAACAAGCCCATATGTGGGGTTGAGTTTCTTTTCAAACTCTTTACAACAAAAGTGTACCCTCCCTACACGCGCTCATGAGCGAAAGGAAGAGACTACAGGCATCGTAGAGAGTCTCTAATATCTCTATCGGTCCATGTCTAGTAATCACTGGAGGAGGTGAAAAGTGCCACCTAATTGAATAAGCAATTCTATCAGTCTATTTCTAGTAACCCACTGTAAAATCCATGTCTAGTAAGCAATGGTACAAGATGTAAAGTTGAGCTAATTGGCTGAGCATCATTATCAGTGGTGGTTCAAGTCAAAATTTAATATATACACAAGAAGATGGGATAAAGACATTTAAAGACAGGCAAGCACGTGTAAGCTTCACTCGTATTTGTTGCCTCTCTTGTTTTTATTTTGTGCATTATAATAAAAGGACAAGTTCTGATATAATGTTATAAAAAAAGAAATCTATCCAAGATGGATTTTGCGTTTTTGGGTTTTTCTTGGTCTGCTTAAGCATGAGATTGAACTTCATTTCACCTGTTTTTTTCGCCATAGAGCGCTTGTGGAGCAGAAGGGAGGCTGTGTCTACTGGAAACATTACCTTAACTGTCTTACCTCGGTTGCAATACTTTAGATGCCTCTTGAACAGACGCGGGGTTCAAGCTGCTCCGGTCACCAACAAGTATGCTCGTCATCCTCCAACTGGTCCTGGCTCTTGCTATGAGCAATAAAACTCACTGTAATCATATATATCTTATTCATGAGTTTCATGCTCCATTCCTTTACTCTGTATGATAAATTTATGAGCATTCCTCTGTATGTTAATTATTATTGATGTTGGCTTGTCAGTTTGGAATTCTTTGGATTCTTGTTGTTGAAATTGGAATCTGGTTACACTTATTTGTTCAAATGGGTTGTTGTTGTTGTACTGGAACAAATAAATTATATTCACCGCTTTATGTTCAGAATTTATTATCCTTTCTGAAAACATATAAATATGTATTTATTGTATTCTCTTCATTGCCCCTATATCCACCTCCTTTGTAATATACAGACTTATGTTTCCTTTTTTTTTTGGTTAAAAGACTTATGTTTCCTTGCCTACAATTTGTTCTGGGGAAAATATCACAATTTAATTTGATCTTAGCTTTACTCATTTGAAATTCAGTGGGTGAATTTATTTTGGCTAAATTTGCAATTTTGAAAATATACTCTTAGGTCTTGATGGGATTGTATCATTCTCAGTGGGAGTTTAAAGATCCCCATGAGTGTTTATTTTCTAATTATTTGGATATCTTTTATATATTTGAAACATATGCGGGCTCTAGTTAAAACTAGTTCTGATAAATGGAATTTAATTGTCGGAAAACTAAAAATTACTACAAATAAACCACTACTAAAAGTTGTCAATTTCGAAAATTGACACGGTGACTATAAATTGCTAGAATGTTGTAGATTTATTTATTTCTGATTGGTTTTTAGTCTTAAAAAAAAAGAGATTTAAACTGAAACGATAATATTACATTTGGATCCTTTAAAGTTTGTATCAGTCACAATTTAATTGTTTAGATTTTAAATTTTTTAACAAGTTCGCCTAAAAAAAATATGGATGATATTATTTATAACGGTATGAATAAAACAATAGAGGAGAAATATTTTGACATTTTGAAACTTAAAAGAGATTAATGATATTTTTAAAACTAAAAAAACTAAATTGTATTTAAGTTAAATTTTATAAAAGACGGATGAAATTAATCCAAATAAAACCAATTAATAATTCATAGAGTTGATTAGACTAGACCTAAAAGTTTACCATGAATTCAATGGAGAGGAAGATGCCGTTGCATGATAGTATATCCTTTACAAATTTTGTTGTTGCAAAAAAATTGTTCAATATGCTTTATGTGTTTGTCAATTATGAAAGGAGAATATATTGCTCATACTATACATGAGCAGTATCCAAAGCATCGTCTTGTTTTTCTGAAGAGAAATCACTACTCATATAGAGATTCTACACTTTCAAATTTCATTTCAAGTCTTGGTTAACTTGTCAAATAATCAAGGAAAAAAAGAAGAAAAAATGAGCAAAAACTATGAAAAAAATACCAAACATTGACTAGAATCTTATCCTTTTTGTGGTAGTTTTCTTAAATTCCACATTGAAATTGACTAGTAAAATCATATCTACTGACCAATTTTCATATAGATCTTCCCAAACCGTAAATAATCCCTAAGAAAGAAGTTATTCTGAAAAAAATGGTATTCAAAAGAAACACTTAATAGGTGTTTATTTCGGAATCACTTTTGAAAAACAAAATTAAGAAAAATTAATTTTATTCTTTAGGCAAATACTTCAAAAAAAAATATTTTGATTTTCTTAAAAACTCATTTTAGACCTTGCAAAAATACTCCCATATGGATATACTAAATCTATAAGTTTTCCCACCCTATCAAGAAATTGAGCCCCAAAAAGTTTTTTTGTTTGTTTTGAGGATAAAGAAAATAGAAAGAAGATAAAGTTTTGCACTGTTGGTCAAACTGATCCATACGGCTCTAACTATTTTGTTTGTATATTTCATGTGCAATGTTCGTCTTACTTGCTACAAGTCATAGTTGTGGGAATAAGACTTCCAAAATTGCTTATGATAATTTCCTAACTGGAATTGCTTACTGGTCCCTACTCCAATTGTTGATTTCAAAATGAAACGTCATTTTGATGAATTTCTTATATGTTTGATTGGAGACCCACATAAGCAATTCCTTTTCTGAGTTTATAATGGGTATTTGTCATGGAAATTGACTAGGAATTCGACGAGGAATTAACTTTGAATAATCTGCTTTTCTATTTACAACCGCTGAAAAAACATAACTTTGAATAATCCACATGACCAATTTTCTATATGAATCTTTCAAAATTCCCACCTAGTTCATCTTCTCCATTCAATTGCTAGCAAAAAAGATCGAGAGAAAATGATCATTATCTTAGCCCTTTTGTTTAAATTTGGAGAGTTGAGGATTGAGATATATTGATTATAATTGACATATGATTATAATTTAGTTTATGTTGTGTCACTTTCCTTCATTGAATGTGTAATTAGCAACAAACAGTTTTCATTATTTTTTATTACATCTTTCCCAATTTATGTTGGAAAGTTGATGCCACATAAATGCTAATGAATTAGGATTCTGAATAATATTATACATATATGTATATTATATTATTTATATATATATATATATAATCAGCATGACGTGCATGAAGAATTTATGTTCTCTATAATTCAAACAGTTTGGATTAAAGCAATCTTTGTCAATTATCTAACATAATATATTAAATGATTATAAATAAATTGGTAAATAATTCTATGAGAACAAAACTGTCTGTTTCTTGTTTTTCTCATAAAAACTCCTACATGAAAAAATCTTTCTATTTTTTTTGTCCAATCTCTCTCGAACATCATATTCAGAAAATAAATAGTGCTGAGTCCTTCCATATTATCTCTTTGTCTCTATGGAAGAAATTTGGTTTTGTGAGATTGTCTCAAAAGAGTAAAAAACAAAAGGGGGTCTGAATTGTGTGTCCATCCTCCTCTAGTCTTCTTGTGGATAAAAATTTATATACAATAGTTGCATAGATGATGTGATAGAGATACTATTTATAATAGATATTTAATAAAATATTTTGTAATCTACATGCTTTATTTTATTTTTGCATGATGTTGCATATGATTGTAGGTGATTTAATTAACATAGAAAGTGATTAATAAAAAAGTTAAATGCACTTTNCGTTGTCTGGTCTAAAAATTGGTACATTGGAAACTTCTGTATATTGATGTACCAAATTAATATATTTATTTCACTAATATCTTAAAAATAAATTTTGGGTCAAATGGAAACAAATTGTATGGAAATTTAGGGAGGCTTTGTATTTTTTCCAGTGTCATTGTATAGGCCACCTATAATTTCAGTATGAACATTTACCCAAGAAAAAATTCAGTCTGGTCCTTTTATGGAAAAGGAAGGTAGTTTAGTTTAATTTCACCCAAAAAAATGTAGTTTAGTTTAGTTTTCTTTTTTCTTTCTTGGTAAGGAATGAAGTTTAGTTAATCAAATGTAAAGATTTAAAATTCGTTATTGACTAAATATGGGTATAGGGTTATATTCGAATAAAAATTTAAATCTTAATCTTTAAAATAATACAAAAAATAAAAATAAAATTGTAAAACTATCAACTTAATCTGATAAAAGTTTAATTGTATACAGGATTAATTGCACTTTAATGCTTGTACTTTAACTAGATTATGCGTTGGAACATCAAATTTAAAATATTTTATATTAGACTTTTAGTTTACCATTTGTTTCACATTAATCTAATTTCTAAATTGATTAATAAAAAATTTAAAATTTGAGAAATTAATTTTTTTTTTATCTCCCTCATATTGTGTGTAAATTGATGAAATTATTCAATTCTTAAACTTTTTGTTAGTGAATTTGAAAATTAGATTGATCTAAAATAAATTGAAAATTTAATATGGAATGTTTTAAATTTGAAAGTTCAATATGCAATTTAACTAAAATACTTAATACAAAAATGCATTTAATATATATATATATATATATATATTTGTTAGGCTTGGAGTTCCAAGCTAAAATTTTAACTCGATAGGGGAATAGCTCAAGTTAATATCCCACCAATTTGATACAGTTTTCGTCATTAATATTTGACCGTCGATCAATTGGCTATTTTCATCAACGCAGTCTACCATGGAGCTCATAACGTTTCGATTCATTTCATAATGAATCTTGCACATACATATGATTCAATCTAAATTTTGACTCTAATATCAGTTGTTAAGTTTGGAATTCTGCCTTAAAAAATTAGTCTAATAGGGAGAGTGTCAAACTTTTTATATATCTATTTCAAATTTAACCAATCACGACAAAAAAAAAAAAAAAAATCATTCCCATGACGCACATAAAATGTTGTCTGGAAGGTTGTAGATGACGGCTTGAAATTGCCGTCTTAAGCATTGTCATCAAAAGTCCCAAGCAACCACGACGAGCAAACACCGTCGTCTTTAGTAGCAACTACGGCGGTTTTTTAGCGTCGTCCTTTTATCCACAACACGTTAGATCCACGTGGTTGATTCACACATAAATGACGAATAAAATGTGTCATGTTTGAGTCTGACATGGCAAAATGTGTGTTGTGGTTAGTAGGCAGACGACGGACAAAATGCGTCGTAGTGCATCAAACACGACGCACAATGTGCGTCGTGTATTCATCAAAGATGACGCACAATGTGCGTCGTTTATATCATCAAGGACAACGCACAATGTGCATCGTCTCTTCCTAACGTCTATAATATTTTGTTTTTGCATTTTTTTCTAATTTTTTTGAATTATATTTTAGGGTTTCAAATAAATATATTTTCTGAACAATTTAATTAATGAATTGGATAAAAATTTATAAAATTAAAATTAAAAAAATTAAATGTAATAAATATTAAATAAAATAGTACAATAATAACATTTAATTTACATACTATTTAATCGACATTGGATAATAATTTTTCTGGATTAGAAATTTCATCGATTAAATATGTAGCTTATTCATCTCTGAATTTGTCTATATAATCTTGCTCCCAAAAAGCATTATGGAACTGTTTAAATAAAATATCATATTTTAGACGTTAAATATATTTAACATAAGACAATATAACTATAAATATAAATAAGACAAATAATAGTTCATTAAGCTTATCAAGTTATGAAAAGACTTTAGTGAGGTAAAATCTCTGTTCATATTTAAAATTTTCCTCATCATGATGCATATACAGTATACTCATTCAGTCCCACCCGGTTGCAAAGGAGTCTATAATTGAATTTGAACAAAAAATTTAAATACATATGAATGAAGTTATTAAATTAAAAAAAATAGTAAAATGTAGTATTTTGACTTTTATTACATTTGTGCTTGGCCAAACCAAATTGCTCTTCTTAAATTTTTTAGTCTTTCGGTTTCATTCCACATTGTAAAAGTTCTTTTCCATATAGCATAAATGAAAATAGTTAAAAACATTTAGGGATATTATTACTTAAGGTCTCTAAACTGTAGCGTGTTTTACATTTTCGTCCTATAACTTTTTTTTGTCTCACTTTGATCCTCAAACTCATATTCTCGTATCACCGTAAGTCCTTTTTGAAATTTCCGTCCATTTGAACCGTTAAAAAGCACATGCAATGCATATGAAGTCCATTTTAAGGGTAAAATTGTAATTTTAAAAGTTTTTATCACTATAGATCCCTAAATTATATCTCGATTTACACTTTCATCCTAAATTTTTTTTTCCATACTTTGATTTCAAACAAATATTTACTCAGATAAGCTTACACATGAGCTCATGCTCACACCTATCTCAATCTCACTCACTCTCCTCCATGCAAGGTTATTTTTTTTCCTTTCTTTCTCTATCTTCATTTGCAGATACGAGAAAAGAAAAATTGATCAAAAGTGTTTTGATTTAAAAAAAAAATTGTGAAATATTCAATGTGTTGGAAGTTAAGTTTGAATAACTAAATAAACTATTATTTGTCTTAATGAACCATATTTTTCTTAAAATATGGTTGATTCCATATTTCCACCTGTAAGTGTTTTTCTAATTCATTTTTAGTGGAATAAATATTATATAAATGTAAAAAAGTAATTAAAATTAATTACATATTAATCATTTGTTTAAAAGCCGCACGGACACCCAATTTAATAGTAAAAAAACCAAGTAAATCCCTCAAATGAATTGACAGCGCCGAGCATCCAGTGATCACTAATAAAAAATTAAACATTTATATAATATTTATTCCAATAAAAATGAATTAGTAAAACACTTACAGGTGGAAATATGGAATCAACCATATTTTATGGTCAGTGCCAGTGTTTTTCCATCTATTAAAGATTTTTATAGTCCTATGTTTTATATTTCATTTCTCTTCCATAGCAGTTGACCGTGAATCAATGAATCTAAAAAAGATAAATTTTTCACTTCTTTTCATTTGTTCATTTAGCAACTTGAAAAAAAAAAATTAGAATGATAAANACCTGAAAAAAAAAATTAGAATGACAAACATAGATATATAAAACTTTGAAAATATAATAACATTTGGAAAAATAAAATAAAAAATAATATAATAACCTCATGTATACTAGGATGCAATCGACGGTAAGCATGTTCATCTGACAAAATGCATTTATGTCATCTCTGCGCCCCATTGCACATAATTCATCGTCGACCATGCCACTTCCCAACTTAAATTCAAGACCAAAACCTTGGTCTTTGATACCAAAAACTATCATGGCTAAGAGCCAAACTTATGGAGGCAAGTCAACGTAAATATCTTCTCCCCCACTCATTTGTTGCATTGCAAACGATTGTGACTGACGTGATCGAGGGGTACTGTTTAAGTTAGACTCCACAACTAACTTGCCTTTAGCAGCTCTTTCCGCATCTTGTACCTACAAACATTATTAACAAATTAATCTCATTTTGCAATATTTAAAATTATGATAAATAAGCAAATAAATTTACCATCAATAATTACATTGTCTCTGGTAAAATGACCAAAGATTTTGCGGTTCTGAATATGATATCACATCAAAATGTTGTCCCAGTGCTATCCACCTCAAAGTTTCACAATTTATTTTTTCCCTCATTTAGCTCCTTTAGAATCTATTAAAATGATTCATAAAGTCAAAATACTATTCATGTTTATATACAACCGAGCATATATACAGAGATAGAGAGAACACCCTACTTGATTTCTAAACCATTTGATAAATGTCTGATTTTGCTCATTTTGGAACCACTTTGGTTTTCTGATTTTGTTACAATTATCTGACTTCAGGACATTCATATGCTCTCTACAATATACCAACATGCCAAATTTGGTCAAAGTAAGTTTTGTACCCTTAATAAAATAATTATAGTAATGGTATAACTTACTCGAAGTAAAGTTGCACTTCGGCTATATTTGAAAGTATTTAAAAATGAACTTGCTCCCAGAGTTCTCGATCAATTTTCATTTATTCCCACCCTTTTAAGGGATCACCAACATCTTCATTCATACATTGTTGTTCATACCGACCAGGCGGGTTCCCTATTGTTGCCAAGTCTTTCTGATACTCATTACAAAACTCTATGGCTTCTTCAACAACGTAATTCTCAGCAATGCAACATTCTGGGCAATTGTGATTTCTGACAAATCCCTTTAACACTTTCATATATCTCTCAAACGGATACATTCATTGGAAGTAAATCGGTCTACACAATCTAACTTCTCGAACCAAATGTATAGTCAGATAGATCATTATATCAAAAAAGATGGAAGAAATTTTTTTCCAGCAGACACAATGTGGTTACAATCTCGGTTTGGATAATATCCAACTTCGCAACTGCTATCTCTTTTTTCCAAATAGAATTGAAATAGAAACAAAATTTTGTAATTGCATATCTTACATTCTTAGGAAGAAGTAATCTTATCGCAACAGGAAGCAATTGTTGCATCAATGTATGACAATTGTGCGATTTCATACCATTCAATCTTAAATCTGTCATCGAAACAATATTTCTAAAATTCGATAAATAACCATCCGAAACTTTTAAATCAACCAAACACTTGAAAATTTTCATTTTCTCTTCCTTAGACAAAGTGTAGCAAGCAGGTGGAAGATAAGTCATTTTCTCTTCAACCATAGGTGCTAAATCTTTTTTCAAACCTAATTCTACCAAATCCAATCGAGCATTAAGTCCACCCTTTGTCTTTCCAGAAATTTTAAGTAAAGTTTCAACGATACTCTCACATACATTTTTCTCAATGTACATGACATCTAGATTATATTTTAGATATAATGATTTCCAATATTCAAGCTCAAAGAATATGAATTTTTTTTTCCAAGCACATCTATCAGCAGCGGTTTGTTTACGTTTATTTCCATGATTAAACGTATCAAGTTTCTTAAGGATTTGTTCTCCTGGCATAGGTAAATGAGTTGCACGAAACTCTTGCACATCGTTAAAAGCCTTCTTTTGATTTCGAAATGAATGATGACTGCAAAGGAATATTCTATGTCCACAATAACTCATTTTCATCCCACATTTCAAACTTTGGGCACAAGTGTCTTCACTACAAATCAGACAAGCAAAATAACATTTAATGGCATGACCAGGCAAGTCAGTATATGCTAGAAAATCATTTATAGTCCACAATAATATTGCCTTCATTGTGAAGTATTGTTTGTAATTTCAAGCCTTAAGTTTCTAGATTCATTCCCAAACTCAGGCCATAATTGATCAACCAGCTTCCACGATAGAGAATCTGCAGGATGCCTCAACTTTCCAACTTCAGCCACCCTATAACGCCACACTTTCTCTCTAACAAATATTGTCTCCAATTTAGCCACTGCACTTCAGATGGTATGGAGTTTTTGCTCAGACTTCCTAGGAGGTCACCCATCCCAGGAATGCTCCCACTGGAGTACGCTTAACTCCAGAGTTCTTTATAACCCTAAAGCCAAACGCTCTGAAAAGGCCTTAGTTATTAAAAAAGTGCTCACTTTACATTTGAACCATTACTGTTTGACACCCTTCCACACCCGAGATATGTGGGATTGGACACCGATCTCTGCCAATAAGGTAGCCTGCCAGTGCCCGCACCCGCCCACACTTATCCTTTCTCTGCCAATAAGGTAGCCTGCCAGTGCCCTGCACCCGCCCACACTTACCCTGGCTTCAAATCCTGATCGTCACACTCCCTCTCATTTGCATGCCAAGTTAAATTATTTGTCATCTCAACACTTTGAAACAATTTTTGAAAACGAGGAATGAGTGGAAAATACCATAACATTTTTTCTGGAACCTTAACACGCTTACTTCCTTCGTCATTGGACTTCCATCTATATTCTCCACACATAGGACAAGATTCAAGCTCTTCATATTGTTTTCTATACAAAATATAATTTTTCGGGCAACAATGTATTTTTTTATAATTCATGCCCAATGCAGTCAATAGTTTTTTCACAACATACATAGACTCTGGGAGAACATTATTAACCGGCAACATTTTCCTCAATAATTTCAACAATTCAGAAAAAAATTTGTCAGAAAATCTATATTTTGATTTCAAGTTGTACAATTTGACCAAAATTGATAATTTGGTAAATTTTGTACAACCTGGATACAAATGTTTTTCTGCATCCTCCAACAAACTCTTAAATGCATCTGGATTATCCACAAATTTGTCATAGGCAGCATATATCATGTCAATATTATTGTCGACAACATCTTCATCATCTTCATCTATGCCCACATTAGCATCAACTTCAACATTCATTTTTCTAGATTTTATAAAATCTATTTTCTCTTCCAAATCTTCTCCATGCAAAATCCATCTACTGTAACTTGTATTAAACCTTTTAAAAAATACGTGTCCTCTAACTTCTTCAATAGTGCAAATGTATAATTTTCACATTCCAAAGAAGGACATGGAATTTTACCATTACTATTCATACTCTTCTCACTAAATTTTATAAAGTTATTCAAATCATTCTCAAATACTTTTATTCTCATATCCATTGTTATCCATGATATATCAATCTTTATATAAACTTATGCAAAATTAATGTACGGCAACATATTTTTATATCTAATAAAAATAAATACAGAATATTAATAATTATGTTGAATTAATAAAATAAATTATGTTATATATTTTAAAAATCCCTAGACATGGTTATACACGATGCAAAATGTGCGTCACCTTTATATATTTTAAAAATTCCTAGACATGGTTCTACATGATGTAAAATGTGCATCGTCTTTATATATTTTATAAATTCCTAGACAGTCATTAACATGATGGAAATTAAATGACATGTATATAAATACTAATATGACAGACTAATGTCCGTCGTATTTGCATATATATTATACTAATTCATATTAAATTAATGACATGCATAAACTACATACTATTATGACGAACTAATGTCTGTCGTATTTGCATATATATTACTAATTCACATATATTTTTATTTATATATATTTTTATATATTAATTCAAACATAAACACACCCGTCGTATTAACATACAAAAACTATAAATATGTAAATCTATACCAGCTCATATATATGCATATATATATATATATATATTTATACTTACAAATTGAGCTGCCAAAGCTCAAAACCGCAACCACCGACAACACAAATCCGCAGCCACACCCAATATGCCTATCAACCCGCAAGAAAAATTTCCACCAAATCCCGAATACGCCTCTCAAGTTCAAAACCGCCACCACCCACACACAATAAACCACCACCAAAGTCTATCAAGCTTAAAAAATACGAACAAACATATAAAAAAAACTGATCAAAATCTTTTATCAATCAAAATCACCACAACAACAGTCAAATATGCATCGGAAAATCACCACAAAAATATTCCAAATATGCATAATTCCAAAACTAAAAAACTTAAAATCAACCATAAAAAGCATATAATGAAACTAAAACTCAAATAATCACTTACGTATAGCAAAATAACACGATTTTAGCTTGTTTTTTAGACAAATAGCAAAGAAATCGGCTTGGGTCCACGAGGAGACACTTCAGCGCCGTCGTGAGATGTTTTTCGGGCTTGAGGAGAATGGAGAATAAAGGGAATAGGAACCCTATTAACCCAAGCAAAACCGGCACCGTTTGAACTGAAATAACTCAAACGGCAACGTCTAAGGGATATAGATTACGCACATTGTGCGTCGTGAAAGGTGTATAGACGACCCACAATGTGCATCGTCGTTGGTCACTATTTACGACGGACTTTGTTCATCGTTTTTGGCACCCTAAACGGTGTTTTTTTTTAAACACAACGGTCTTGACCGTTGTGTGTTATGTTTTTAGACGACGTTGAAAAACTGTCGTCTTAAGTGGCCACGTCGGCACGATGTAGATTTGACATATTTTTTATTAACTGCAATAACGATGGTTTTTGGTTGTGCGTCGTAATTACTTATTTTTAAGATGACATTTTACCATTTGCTTGTTGTCTTTGTTTTAAAAAAAAATTTACTAAATATATATTATTTTAAATTGCGTCGTTGTTTATATTTAATACGACGTTAGTCGTAAATACTAATTTGACGATCGTTGTCTAATAATATTTTTTTTTTTGCAGTGAATGTTACATTTTATTTTGTACATCTCTAACACACACACACACTTGTATATATATGAATCCAAAAGGAAAAGAGTAACAAACAACATATGATAAGTTTACATCTGAAAAGTCAGACCGGGATTTAAGAAAATCCTGTCGTTTTCCCATGAACCATGAGAAAATAAACCTAATTAAGCTGCAATATTCAAATTTTGGATCCCACGCATATATCTAAAATTGGATTAAATCCAAAAGCTAACACAAACCACTAATTTCCTTTGCTTTTAATAACATCCATAAATAATCATCCTTTACGTCCAAAGTAATAAAGATCAGGATCACACTTTGACATGAGACACTATATTTTTTCCAATAATGTGGACCGGCATGTAGCTTGACCTTAAATTTCATTATTCTCATTTCTCTCATACAAAATCTTACCAAACCCAAATAAAAACAGAGAAAAATTCATCAAAATATAGCTGCTAAGTATATAGAAACAGTATAGATTAAAACAGTCACATCCCAAAATTGAAAAAAATAAAATAAAATAAATTCATTTCCTAGCCAATATTCAACCTGTACCCGAGGGATTTTCCCTTCCCTTTTGAATTAAAAAACTATTGAAATACATACAATGAGAGTTTCAGTTTTCCATTTTATATTTTTATTTTTCATATTTTTGGGTGGAAATACTTGTGAATGCATTGTTTGATCATTAAAATTTAGGGGCTATCACCGTATGAGTAGATGATAGTCAATTAAGACCAATAATTTTCTTTCTATATATATAGTTAATATAATGATCTATTTGCCTGGTCCATTTCCCAAACTATATATATAGTCTCATTTTCCTGTGCTAGAGCCTAGAATATCCTAGGCAAAACATGTCCCACGAGCGACAACATATTGTGCTATTTCGACATTGTTGAACGCTGTTTGAAGCTTATGGAAAACTGGGTTGAAGATATGGTAGGTGAGCCTCCTAAGGTGATGGCAAAGGGAAAAAATCCTGGGGAATATGCTGGGTGGATCCCCCCACATGCAGGGATGGTGGCAGCCAATGTGGATGCTGCATGGATAGCCAACCGAGCAACCTTTGCGGTTGTAGTTCGCAACTTCAAGGGGGAAGAGATGCTGCTGGTGGCTGCCATGAGCTCTGAAGCGGAGTCAGCTGAGATGGCTGAATTGAGTGCAGTAAATTGGGCTTCTGCTTTACTGGAAGAGAAAGGGTGGTCAATAAGAGGGGGGAGCCTACTTTCTTGAAATTCAATCCAAATTCCTCTGGAACAGCTGGCTGCTTAAGTGGTCGGCCAGAGAGGCTAACAGGGGTGCTGATGAGGTTGCCAAATTTGCGTGTGCTGCAGGTAGGAATTTACTTTTTGCTTGCTGTTAGTTTGACTGCAGAGCTTGGTTTTACAAGCTCTTCTTTGTAAGCCCTTTTGTAGGGTGTTTTTGTGCGTTTAATGCAATCTTGATTCACCCAAAAAAAGATATTATAAGCTCCATCGCCCAATAAAATATATATATATTTTTTTTATATAGAAATGCTACATTGGCCAAAACCTCGTCCACTTAAAAATTTATATACGTATGTATAAATATTACATGATTTTTATAGTTTATTTTATAGTAAAATATTATTACTTGATTGAAATGGAACATAGAAAAGAAGAGTTGTAATTGACTAATCTTTGCCGATTAATTTCCTTGCACGAAAGGTTTCGTACGGATGCTGCCATCCACGCATGACGTACATATAATTATATTTACATTGAAACCAAACTTATATTTGGTTGGTTTTTCTTGCATGTTAATCTTTCAGAAGTTAAAAACGCATATTTTATTCCTTCTCTTCCACGAATTTCATTGAAGTGCTTTATTCTAATAGTTTTTTGGTAAATTTCGAAAGTAAACGATTTTTCTTCCATAGTTTTTCCAATGGTCGGCATCGTTTTGAATCAGTCGCCAATTAGCCGCCTTTTTAATTTTCTTGGTCTTCGTTTTCTTATTAATTTTTCCTCATATGTGATTTTCCGACATGCTTCATTTTTGCAATTGGGACACTTCATTGCACAATATATATATTGTTCATTGTCAAAAGAAAGGTTTTTGCAGTTTCAAGTTTCTGTTTTTGGCTATATAAATTAAATTTATCGGATCTATAAGCCAATTCTTTCAGCGAGTGGTTCTGAGTATATTCTTAATAAATCTTGCTGAATTTGAAAAGGGTTTAGCTTATTTTATTCCTAATGGGGAGTAAACTTTCGAAAATTTCGAGTTCGAGACAGTTTTCCCATTATGGATCTTCAGCTTCTTCATCTTCATGGGATCAATATGGATATCCTCAATCACCTCAACCTCAACAAAGTCAAAGCCCCTATTATAGTACTCCTCAACATCAATATGCATCTTCACCAGCTTTTGGTAATGGGAATCCACAGAGGAATTTGGATAGAAGACATTCAAGGATAGCTGATAATTACCGATCCTTGGATGAGGTTAGCCTCTCTCTCTCTCTCTCTCTCTATATATATATATATATATATATATATATCATCGTTGTGATTTTCTCTTTGCAAAAACCATTTTTTATATTTTATGAAACATACTGAATTTCAAGCTTGTATAGGAGNAAAAAAAAAAAAAAAAAAAAGGAAACAAAATAATGGAACTTATAGCCTTTATGGTGACTTTCTTGAAAGTCTTTTAAGTAAATGAGTTTTTTCCAACAAATGGTGCTCAGTTATACAAGTTATATAATGAATGTGTGTATGCAAGATTAAACAACTTTTAATTTTTATGGCCGAGCTGATAGTGACAGCATTAATCCTAGCTGCCAGTCAAAGTTTCCTGTTTAATTTTGGCTTTTATGAAGATTTTGAAGACTATGCTAAACTTAGAAGATCTTAATAAAGTGCCTTGGATTCACATTAAGCTTCTAAGACATGGGAGAAAAGGCTCAATAAGCTGATGGAACTCATATTCCATATGATTAGTCCTCATGCTGCTGCTCCTCTGTCACCAGCACAGTTGATGTTAAATAGCTATATAGATATCGTCTATGAAAAACCAAATTGCAATTACTTTTATAACTTAGAAGCATTTCTGTAAATACATTCTTGAAAATTTGTCTATGTCAAGTCCTCAAAGTAAGTTGATTGTGTTGGTAAACGAGTTTTAATTGACCACAGGTTACATCTGCTCTTGCGCATGCTGGCCTAGAGTCTTCTAATTTGATTGTTGGTGTTGATTTCACAAAGAGCAACGACTGGACAGGTTCAATCTTATTTCGAAGCTTTGAAGTTCTCTAGTTTCCACAGGAATAACATTTGAAAGGGTGATACTAATGCTTAAACATCATTTTCTCTCCTCGTAAATCAGGTTCGAGGTCATTCAAACGAAGAAGTTTACACCATATAGGAAACGGTCAAAATCCTTACGAGCAAGCAATATCGATTATTGGTAGAACATTATCTGCTTTTGATGAGGACAACTTAATTCCTTGCTTTGGATTTGGAGATGGTAATTCCATTAGAGAGCATTCTATCTCTACTCTACTAATATTTTTATTTATTTATTTATTTTAAACTTGGAAACAATATTTGGACCATGGAGATGATAATTTTTCTTTCTCATATCTTTTAGCATCAACACATGACCAAGATGTCTTTAGCTTCTATCCAAATGAGAGATTCTGTAATGGATTTGAGGAAGTTCTAACACGATACAGAGGAATCGTTCCCCACCTTCGACTATCAGGTGCTACTTTTGTTATCTAAGATTAGCCAATAAATGTTAAATGGTAATGTCTAAGCATGAGCTACTAGTTTTTTGAGCTATGTTGTTTAACATTTTTTGCCCACTTCTTATGGCAGGACCTACATCTTTTGCACCTATTATTGAGACAGCCATGACAATTGTTGAGCAGAGCGGTGGCCAATACCATGTTTTGCTGATAATTGCAGATGGGCAGGTAAATGGTCTGAAAATTTTGGTTGCCATGCAATATGTGGGTTTCAAATTTGTTTCCTGAATTAGCTATAGCATTCAATATCAAATCACATTTTCCTTCTTGGGACTGTGTTTCCACCATTTGTTGCATCCAGTTTTTGGGATTTTGGCCTCACAAAATTTTTTTCCCTGCTGCCTTAGGTTACAAGAAGTGTTGATACACAGCGTGGCCATCTCAGCTCACAAGAACAAAAAACAATTAATGCAATTATAAAAGCAAGGTACACGATTCATAAAACTCTTGGCTTTGATTCTCAGCCTACTGTTTTTACATTGTTGTCTAATTTCAGAGACTAAAAGCAAAATAGTTTTTTTTTCTTCTTCTCAACTTTTGGTTTACAACTAAATTGTCCATATGCCTTATAATTGCAGTGAGTATCCTTTGTCAATAGTTCTAGTTGGGGTCGGAGATGGACCTTTCGATATGATGAGGGAATTTGATGACAATATCCCTGCACGGGCATTTGACAATTTCCAAGTAAGCAATGGTAGTCATTTTGCTTGACAGTTTCCAATCTGCAAGAAAACTAGTTTCATGGCTTCTAATATGTTCTTTGTGCATGTAGTTTGTGAATTTTACAGAGATTATGTCAAAAAATGTGGATCCATTGAGAAAGGAAACAGAATTTTCTCTGGCAGCTTTGATGGAAATACCTTCTCAATATAAAGCAACCATAGAGCTTGGTCTATTGGGGTAACAAACTAAATATTAACTCTTCCAACTTTTCTCTGTTTTCTTTTTTCCTCTTCATTTATATAAAAACTCACTCCCATATGTTTGTCCATTTCAAGAAGCAGTCGAAAGACGGGGAATGCACCAGAGAGAATTCCTCTTCCCCCACCACTTGATGATAAAATTTCTCCCCACAGCTCCAGAAAACCTTACCACTCAACCAGTTTTCAGCAGAGTGCACCTCCTTATACTGCATATGATGCTGGAGTCAGCACAAATCCGTCGTCAAACTCTTCTTACGAAAACCAGGTACTTAACACATCAAGTTGGATGCTTTATTTGAGTTGCTTTTAATTTGATTAAAAAATTTCCCTTTTACTCTTATCAGCACCGTTTTGTTCATTCTGTCATATCTTTCTTTTTATTCAGGTTTGCCCTATTTGTCTGACCAATCCCAAAGACTTGGCCTTTGGTTGTGGGCATCAGGTAAACCATTTTTTGCAACAATGCTATGCTTTCAAACTTAACATGGTCTTGAGATTATAAGGATAATATTTAATATAGTTGGTTTTCTTATATTCTTATATTCTCTCTTGTTTGTGGCAGACATGTTTTGACTGTGGAGAAGCACTTGAATTATGCCCCATTTGCAGGAGCTCAATCCATACTAGAATAAGGCTATACTGATAAACTCTGCACATCTTTGACAAAAAAGGAATGATTTCTGCACTTATAGTGATCGTGTGTTTGTTTGGCGAAAGCTGCATCATATGCTCATGTTATTGAGTCGCATAAAGGAGGTATAGAGCAAAAAGGCATTAGAATGTGTCTGCTACATAATATTTATAATTTTCCTTTGAAAATACAGAGCAGTTTTTCAGATAAGATTTATTTATTAAGAGTTGGACAGTTCTTGGGTGTGCAGGAATGGTCTACCTCGGTCGATGTGCTTCTTCGTCCAAGACAAATTATAGAGAGTGGGGTTTTTTTCTTAAAGGAGTTGAATTCTAAGTAAACATGGATGTGGAAGGTCATCAATGAAGTGTCATGCATGGTGCTTTTTTCTTACAGAATCAGATTAGTTTGTGATGGTTCATAGAGTGATTGTTCATCCTCATCTTTTTTTTTTTTTTAAATTTTGAATGACAGTGTTATTTATTTGTAAATATACGATTTTTTTATTTTTGGTAGCATTTGCCTGTTTGTGATTATAAAGAAAAGCAGAGGAAAGTAAATACGAAATAAAATAATTTGACTTTGATTTAGTGTAAAAACGATGTTTATTACAGGTATGTTGCTTTTAAAATTATCTGAAGAAAAGGCAAAAAAAAACCAACAAAAATAAATAAATAAATGTTCTTTTTCCATTTTGATAATCTACATAACATTTACAAATAAATATGTTGGCATTTTGCTGTAACAAAAGTAACAAAAAATGAATGAAATTATTTCAAAGTACATCAATAGTAGTAATCTCTGCTCTGTTGGGAACGATATGACTGCTGATCCTCGGTCTGGGGCACCATAACGTTAGATAGCAAAGAGGTCTCCAAGCTTCTTCCCTCTGGCTCCTGAAGGAACTTCTTGTCTTCTATGTAGAAATGAATCTCCGTGATGACCGGGTTCAGTGTTGAATCTTTCCGTGCTTTAAGTGCATTCAGAAAGTGATCAGAGATAATGTTAAGCATCTTCATGAACTGAGATTTGTATTTTTTGAAGAGACCAAACCCTGCTGTCTGTTCAAACATTCAGGATATCAACTTAAAACCGGTTTTGTTATATTGTTTTGTGAAGCACATTGTGTATTGTGTATCAACTTACACGGAGGAATGCACTAAGCGCAACAGCAGTGAATTTATTGGCAGGGAGAGTGTTTAAGAACCTTGCAAGCCATGCCCAGCCTTCTTTCAGGCCATGTGAGTTTTGGACACCGCCAACTTCCGTCTACCAAAACAAACAATCTATGTCAGTTTGCTTTGTCTAGATGTAGGTATTGTTATAACACGCTTATCAGCTGACCTAGGTTGTTTAAACTACAATTTACAACACTCCTAAAAAATATTACATGCTAGAAGATCAAGTGACGAACCTGAACCAGTGCTCCATATAATTTCATGTAAGATTCTATCCGTTTCAAATAATCATCAACATTCTCAATCTTTCCTTCATCTTCTCGGAATCCAATAGTTTTGTAATATGCCTCTTTTGATTCAAATGCTGACT
This sequence comes from Ochetophila trinervis, assembly GCA_003254975.1. NCBI lineage: Eukaryota > Viridiplantae > Streptophyta > Magnoliopsida > Rosales > Rhamnaceae > Ochetophila > Ochetophila trinervis. The sequence continues at coordinate 29,477 of QANX01003085.1, forward strand.
GCAGCAGCAAATAAAATATTATCACAAAAAACTTAAACAGTATAAACAACAGTGATAGTAAGAGATGCCCATTGGTAATATTTTGTTTTACACTGTTATATTACTGAAATGGTCAAAGAAAGTATCATAAAATAATTAAATAAGGATAAGATAGAATTATAACAAGTCACCTGTGAGTACACAATGTGCTTTGGAACTGTATAGATGCAAGCTCTATGAAGCTCAGCAAGAATAAGATCCATTGCAAGTGGAACCTGACTCCATTTGGAAGACAAAAAGGGAAAAGGAAAAAGGAAAAAAAAAAATCAGCATGATCCGTATGACTGTTTTCAGTTTCTTAAATCTATCAACCATTTTTGTTATAAACTGACATGTAACAAAACAAGAGAACCTGTGAAGTAACAAGAACAATAACATAGCCACAAGCAAATGCACCACTACCAGGGCTTTCACCATAGGAAACAACCTGTAATGTCAAAACTGGAATATTTTAGGAATCTACTCAGCAACAATATCATAAAAGCATTCTAGCTGCAAAGAAAACTACTTGGCCATCAATGGGATAATTGGTGAAAACTAGACCTATGGTATAAGTGGCTCCATTTTAGTTTCTGGACCACCCCATCCCCCAGTACATCACACTATGGTTTTTACACATGAACTAATTTTTCATTTTCAAGTCAACTATAATTTCCAACTTTTTCACTGTTCAGATATGTACATCAGCAACAAAAAGGGGAGCATCCAAATATAATCTTCAACTTTGCCTTCGCATGCTAAAGAACCTCCAGGATTTTCCTCCCACATGAATCTTTTTAAATGTTTGTATAAAACATACATCCAAAATTTTCCTTCCATTCTCTTAATATTCAAATATGAAAAATAAATCATGGAATTTAGTGCGCCTAATAACAATTGAACCTACCTTCTTAGCAAACGCTGCAATGCTAATAGACGGAGGAAATTGAGGAGTATTGAGAATCTTGACGAGTTCGAATGCTTTGCCCCTACAAAAGGAAAATTAAAAGTAACTGCATCAACTGAAAAAAAACTTGTCAAGTTAAAATAAATGAGACCATAATTTTTCAAGGAAAAACATGAATGCGAGAATGACTTTGATTCTTTTGTATTTGCATTGAGATCTGAATTGGAAAAGGGCACAATTCAATTGCATAAACTAATTAATGCACCCATCTCACCAGACTACATCTCTTGTTCCTGTAATCTGCCGTATCAATTTCGAAATATTCCTCTCATGGCGGCTCAAATCCTAACAAACCACATGATTTTAACAAAGTAGTAATCAGCTGTTCAACATATAAAAAAGACAAAAGGAACGACAATAGACATGATTTATTTATAACAGTATCCAAAACTTTAAAAGAATACAATTCCTAGTGAACAACCTTATTTGGATTCAACCTCAATGCCTGGTTTCCTTCTTCTAACTCTTTACACTTCTTTAGTCTCTCCTGCTCCAATTTTAGAGCACTTTCTGCAACTTTAACTATGCTATTACCTGCCACGAAATTGGCCATTCAAGCGTTAGATATGAGAAAAGTATCTTAAAACAGGAAAAGAAAAATATCTTAAAAAAAAAAAAAAAAAAAAAACTTTGGAACACCTACCAAAACCAAAACATACACAACAACAAGGAATGGAGAGGGAGGGAGAAATTGATCAACAAAGATGATGCAAAAATCAATCATTTGACGTTAGTTGAAAACTGAATTTTTACAAATGATTAACAAAAATAAAATAAGCAAATCCAAGAAAAGGGGAATAGAAGGGAAAAAAGAGGGCAGGGATAGTTGAACAGGGGTGAAGATATGTGCCTAACCCTAGTTAAGAAAAAAGAGTGGGAAAACTTGTTTCCTGTAGCTTGTCGCAGATAAGAGGCATATTCGCATAGATCTATTAAGATGGATGAATAATAGAGGACGGGTGAGAGAGGAACATAATTTCTTTCACACCCAAAAGAAAAAAAGTTGTTTCTTTTGCATCATTACCAGCTGATGGTGACTTCTTTGTTTTTTCATATTCAGATATGTTAGACTTAGCATCTCCAGTTCCCAAATTAGCAGTTGCACGGGTTCCTAAAGATTTTTCCGATGCCACTCCATCAGCAGCCCTGTTTGAGGCTTCAGTAGCTTCCTTTTCTGCTCTTCTCTGAGCTTCCAAAGCAGCTATTTTTGCTTTTTCTGCTCTGAGTTTTGCCTGCATTCAAAAAATTTATATATCTAGTGAAGTATGAAATTATCCAGATTTTTTTTTTTTTTGGTAAATAATTATCCAGAACTTGAGTATATATGGCAGCTATTGTGGCAAAAAGTATTCGCAAATCCATTATGTATACTGGACAACAGAATGTAAATGTCACAAAAAAATTGCAACAGAATTAGCAAAGGGGTTCGATCAACATTGAAAGACACTCAACCCTGACCTTTTGGTATAAAAGCTAGATTAGATGTGAAGCAGGTAACTATAAACATGAATGCCCAAAAAGTAATAAACAGATATAGTTAATAGAAAGCCAACTGCTTCTAAGCGGAAGAAAATATATAAAACACATCTCCAATGGATAAGAAAAAGGATACATATATCAATAATATGAATATTGGTTTACAAAAATCATATGTAGACATTTACCAACAAAATATCAAAAAAACAGAGGGACAGTCCACAAACCTCGGCTTCTGCCTTAGCTTTTTCTTGGCGAAGTTTTTCTTCTTGAAGAGCCTTCTCTTTTCTTTTGGCCTCCTCATAAGCTGCATCACTTCTTATTTTCCTCTCTTCTATTTGTGATTTGAGTTCATGGTCCCGTTGGATAGCAGTCAGATGATTATCAAGAGCCTCGGCACTGCAAGTAGTTATGATAAAACCAAAAAATAAAAAAAGGCTAAAAATGATTCTGGGACTATCAATTTAATTAACCAGTAAAAATATGGTTGAAGAGAAAACAAAGCATGAGTCATGACAGCATAAGGTATTTTAGTAATTTAAGCTTATTTGTTTGCCTATTACAGACAAAAGAACTATAGTTCAGAACCAGCGTACGCAATTCTAAGTATTATATTTGCACTAGTCACTAAAACACAAACTGTTAGAGAAGAGGACAACAATATTAAGAGCTTATAAAATATATACACACACACAGAGGAATGCAACAGTGGGCGACAGCCCACTGCAGCCGTCTAATGCGCATGATTATACTCATCTAAAGGCTGCAGTGGGCTGTCCCCCACCAAGTGATGAACGATGTCCCCCCACTATAGAAAAACCGCATATATATATATATACACACACACACACACACACACACACACACACACACAATGTCATCAAGTTAGCCTCTTCACCTGATCATTGTTGTGTGCGTGTGTGCACACACCACATACATGCCAGTAACACAATATTGAAAATAGAACTTCAAAAATGATGATTGCCCTGTAAAGTAGAAGATGCAATCTCACATCTTGCGTTGATACTGAGTGTCAAGTTTTCTTTCAGATTCCCTTCTTGCTCCTTTATACTTCTCAATTCGATGAAGTGCAGAAGTGTACTTTTGATTCTCGCTCATCAGATCTGCTTCTAGTGCAGAGATTTTGTTCCTAATCTCATCCTGCAAATGAAGATAATTACTCCTTTCATACATCAAGAAGAAAAGAATGCAGAAAAAAAGTGTTTGAGCACGCGCACATACACAAATACATGCATGAAATTACAGAGTTGCAGTACAAGTAGCAGCAGCAGTAATCATAATAGATCTATGGAATCAGCAGTGATATACTTGTCATATTTCAAAAGTCAGGTACCCAAGAAAATATTATAATGAAAAATTCTAAAATAGTATTTGATTTGATAAAATGTAAAACACATGACTAGGGATATAGCTAGACACCTTTACTTGAAGCTCATGCTCAAGGGTTAGCTCAAACAAAGATCCTTCAACTAATCCAACTTCCTCCATCAAATAAGGTTGGACTTCCAGAGATAATTCACCATCAGAATCATCACTTTCACTGAATCGAAGAAATAAAAAAAATGCTATGATTGGAGTGTTATTAGCAAACTAATCAATAAATTACACAGCAAAGCCATTTGGGTAAGTTTTCAACAAAAGGAAAGGAGCAAGAGTAATAATCATAGTCTTGGAGTAAACATTTCACATCCAAGTAACGTAGAAAATCATAGGTTTAATAGTGTTTATGACCTTTATTTAGCTTTATGGCCAAATTCACCCAATATGTGAAGGTTGGGATAACAAACTATAGATTCAAAGTAAAATATAAATCAATTAGGAAAAACAAAATGCAAAGCCAATAAGAGGAAATTTATTCGAGCACCTGAGATCGAGTTCATCAAAATTGAACCGATTGAAAGCTACATAATTTTTATCTTGAACCTCTTCATCTTCACTTTCAAAGGCATCCATCTCATCCCCAGAGACACGCATCACAAAAGGACTAGAACTTCTTCCCAAAGTCTTCGCATTAGAGAAATTTCTATACAGAGATCCAATGGGAAAGCTCAGAAAAATAAATGATACCTCCATGTCCAGCAGCAAATTCAATCTCTCTCTCACACACACAAAAACACACATACCATGGCACAAGCACACTTACCTAGATTTTTCTTTAGTAAAAGGCACTGGAATCTTATAAGAGGTATTGAGCTTAGCTTCTAAAGCATCAAGCTCCCATACAAGAGCATCAAAGCTCCAATCTGGATCAGGGTCAACTGCAATTCCACCACTATTTCGGGGACAATGAAGCTTCAAATTAACAACCCCCCTAAACACATAGAACACAGAAAATTAGCATAACCCAAACAAAGCCTCCATTTATTCTTCCTCTAACGTGAATAAAGCAATCCAAATAACAAAATAATCATTGCACTAATACATAAAACTCTTTCCAGCCATTGTTTTGAAAAATACATGACTGAAAATCAAATAATCTGTCAATATGATTTGCAATCAATAAAGTATCAAATTTATTCAATTGCAATGAAACAATCTCCCAGCAAACAGTGCAAAACAAAACTATATTCAAAGCCAGTATGATAAACTTATAATTTATGAAAATCTTAACAAATTAATAAAAATAAAACTCACATGATTTAAAATTCCAGCTGGCAGCTTTTGTTAGAACTTTGAAATACAAATATTTCTCTGTATCTTTCTGAGTGACAGACAACCAGCACCACTTGGTTTGCGACTTTGATGGACGTATGAAACCCTAAACTTCAAACTGTCAAAACCCATATAAGTTATAGACCACAATATCAGCTCAACATATACATTTATATTAAGAACTTTACATACAAATGTAAACTTAATTTACCTAGAATATTAAAGATAAAAATCTACAAATTTCAATTAGCACATTGCAAAAATTGCGCGGACCAGAATTAAAATGGGAAAAGATGGTTGCTGCCCAATTCACCCCTGCCACGTCTCTCTATGTGTGTTAACTAAATTCGGCAAAATTGACTATGTGAGAAACTAGTTACTCTCCTGGAAATACAATTTATGTATTGTTATTTTGAAGAAAAAATTTATATTTTAAATGCTTTACTCTACTATTTTCTCTTCGTGACTAGTAAAAATCTTTTTTTTTTCTCCCTACAATGCTTTATGCTCAATATCAACAGCCATTGACAAAGGAAGAGCACGAAAATGAAAACCCAAACCCAAAACAACCATAAAATTACATTAAAAAGGAAATACCCTAGGAAAGAAGACCCTTCAATCAAATAAAAAATTACAGTAAACGAAAAAAAAGTTAAAAAGAAATTCAAGAGGGAGAAAGAAAGATGAGAGAGGGGTTACTGAGAGAGAGAACGCTAAGAGTTCTGCGATTCTTCTTCTTCGAAAGAGAGTTTTGGGAATTTCAGAGGGCACTGGCGGGATCGTATGACAAAGATGAAGATGAAGATGACTTGGTAGAGTTTCTGAAACCTGCGTATATTTCAAGCTTAAGGATTAATTTCTTCCATAAAAAAAAAAAAAAAAAAA
>QANX01003086.1:0-15074 GCA_003254975.1 Ochetophila trinervis
CGGAGGCCGGAATTAGCTTCGGAAGGTCCAAATGAGGGGGACCGGACCGGTTTCATCGCCAGAAACCGCCGAGATCCGGCGACCGGAGGAGAGGTGGCCTCGCCGGATCCGTCGTCGATTCCGGCGATACACGGCATTTCACGGCCAGTCGAGGGTGGGGAAAGGAAGAGGAGGACACGGGCTAACTTTTCCGGGCAGTGGGTTGGTCCAATTTCGCCGGAATCCGGCGATCTCAAAGTGGTAGCAAACCGGCTTTGGCTTGATTCCCGGCGATCGGAGCTGCTCCACGGATTGTCGCCGGCTCGGTTGAAGAGAGGAGGTTGCCGGCTTTCTTCTCCGGGTAAGTTCCGGCCTGGATTGGCTGGGAAACGGCTGTTGGCCGGCGAGAGCAGGGGAAGCGGGGCTGTCGCGGGGGAGGGAGTCGGCGCCCAGGGGGGTTTTCTGGTCCTTTCCAGAACCTTCTCCAATATTTAAATAATATAAGTGAGGGCATTTTAGTCATTTCTCACTTTTTGCAGAATTACCAAAATACCCCTCGCACAGTTTTAAACATAACTTCTCGGTCTTAGCTCAGAATCGAGCGTACTACTAGTCCACGAACTCGTATCGACTAGCTCTACGCAACGGTATCTTAATCCAAGCCATCACATGCCCACACAAAAGTCAACCCCGAACCCCTCACGGTCAAACTTGGTCAACTCGGTCAACTTGCAAATTTTTAGTCTTTCCTTGGAACGGGATGTTACATTATGTGTTTTACAATGTAATAACAAAATATTGGGTTTATATAGCACGTTTCTAATAAAAAAATAACGTGATACTAGTATTGCAGGACCTAAATGCTGTGAAAAAGTATTATTGAAATATATTTCGCCATATAAAACATTACTAAATACTTTTTATAATTTAGAACTAAAACATTGAAATATATATATATATATTGGTTAAATATATACGAGGTCTAAATGAAAATTTTCATAACTTAAAATTATAAATTAGTTTTTATAATTTAGAACTATTAGATTATATGTTATTCAGTCGAGTTATATATATAATTATAATTATAATTATGAATGATATAAATTCAATCTAAATAATTGAGTTTATTTATTTTCAAGTTAAAAAAGTTGATGATATTTCATTTGCTTATATATATATATATATATAACTTTGCTATAAAATATGTCTAGGCTTTCAACTTTGAAAGAGTGGCCGGTAAATTACATGTAATTCATTGGGCAAAATCAATTATAAATGTGAAACTACAAAGACAAGTGACAAAGTCTATTGTAAATGTCTGTTCCAAACAAAAAAATCTGAGAAGTCCCAAATATAAAAAAGACTATAATATAGAGATGAAAATTTTATAGCGAAAATGTATGTACTATTTTAAAATGTAGATAATTTATTATCAATGATGATTTTATTGCTGATAATTTATTTTAATGACATAACTGATAACATATTATTAAAATGCTATTGATATCCATATTAAAGGCAGACCTTTTATTTTATATATATATATATATATGTACACACATTAGGTTAGCATTCAACATAAATTCTTTGATAAAGTCTATTAATTTATTAATTTTTGAACATATTAGAATATTAATTGATATCTTAAATATTGATAAATAAAATGGTACGTATAATAGTAGTTTCTGCAGGTTAAAATGAATAGGCAATCAACCTTTTTCGGCATGGAATTTACCAACAAAAAAAAAAAAAAAAAAAAAAAANTTTAGGTATGGATATATTGCCGGGCAACGTGATACAGGTTTTGCACCTAAAGATATAGTCCAGTGGTAGGAGCCAGTAGAATTATCACATCTGTGAATGCAAAAGTTGTGGTTCGAGTCTTCGTAGTTCTATTTAAAATCAAGTGCTCATCTCTGCTGCTATTGCACGAGGAAGAAAGAAGTTTCAACGACACGTGTTTCAATCGCAGACTCCTATCAAATTAAAAAAATATATAAAATCAATTCACACGCTAAATACTTTATGAGTGAATGCGGTCTAAAACTGAGTAGTGTGACTTGTCACTTGTCAGCCGACCCCTGGTAAACGTTTCCCATTCTTAATTTTTTATCCATGGCTACATTATTAGGTCGGGATTCTAGTTGCTTCTTTACTACTTACCCACATGTTCAAGTTAAATAAAATAATAATATTTCTTTTAGCAATTGGATTACACAATCTATCAACAAGTTATTTATTAAAAGAATTGGAATCAGAACTTCAAGCGACAAAAAAATAATTCTTTTTTCACACTTTGAATCTTATTTGAATAATCCTCTTATTTTTTAATGTTTTGTTTTTCTTTTATTTTTTCTAGGAATTAATTTCTGTTCGATGTTAATATTTGTAATGAAAGCTATGGAGAATCCGAGGAAGAAGCTTGGTCATGGTGGAGGAGTACGTACTCATGGCTTAAAATAAAATAAAATATTTAGTTTTATAAAAATAAATTTTTACGTTGATGCAATATATTCCTCATCTATTCACAATACACACACACACACACACACATATATATATATATATATGTATATATTCTTTTATCTGTCATGTAAACGAATTATTGTTGTTTAGGATGGACCTAGAGGCACACATTAATCATCACGTGTCTAACGGAAGATTGAAAATATAAAAAAAAAAAAAAAAACCGTTAAAGCTCATCTGTCATTAAAGCTCGATACCTAAAACGTAGAAAATATCAGAAAAAAACAGTGACGAATCAAATGATTATATTTATTTGAAAAAAATCAAAAAAAGACATTGACGAAAAAATTCTTAATCCAAAAAACTACCATAACATAGTCAATTAATAATTGAAAAATAAATATAAATCCCATATAATAGTTACTTTTTTTTTTGGTAAATCCATATAATAGTTACTAGTCATGACAAACTTCCTCCTACTGAATTTAATAACTTAGCACGTTATTGACTTTTTGTTTGATTAATTTATATTTTCTAAATTTAACAATGTCTAACCGATGAGTGCTGCTAAATTTGATAAAAATATTATTTATTATCATTAGTTATGAATAAATAGTATAATTTATAAGCTATGACGAACTAGATAGTTACTATTAAAATGTTTATTTTTATTAAATTTTTAATATAAAAAATAAAATAAAATAAAATATTTTTAATTAAAATCAGCATTCACTAATAACAAAACTCAAATTTGATTGGTCCATCTTTGCAAAAAATAATATATTTGCAACACGACTTTATGTTATTGACTTTAGTTAAAAAATTGTTTACTATTCTACATTGTACTAATCTTTCGTGGTGCGCACCATGAAAAAGGAAAAAAAAAAAAAAAAAGTATATTTTTTTTGATGAAAAAAAAAAATATATCTAAAAAAGAAAGTATCTACAAACCTAGACAAGCTTCAAGTTTTTTTTTNATATATCTAAAAAAGAAAGTATCTACAAACCTAGACAAGCTTCAAGTTTTTTTTTGGTAAATAGACAAGCTTCCAGTTAATTGATGAAGAAAGATCTAGTTTTCACTTTTAATATAAGCCTACACGCAACATGCGGTACTCCTGAAGTACCAATTTTTTCTTTTAATATACACGTAAAATTTATATGATGAATCTATTAAAAGAAAAAGTTGATATTCTCGAAGTATCAAAATTTTGGTCAGGCTGGACAATATGAACTAATTAATATTTACCAAAAAAAAAATAGGAGCTAATTAATTAAAACAAATTATGATGCATAGAATTTCAAAAATAAAAAATAAAAAATGATGATGCATATATAGATTCCTTACCTACAGACACGTAATTTATTAAAGAAAGTTAAACTGCGTGCGGACATAGCGTATGCCACCATGAGTCCATTGCTTCTATCTCATCGGCCTCGTATTTCATGAACCGTCGAAATTTCCTCCATCTGCTACTTGCTAATTGGCTGATTTTTCTGATTTCTTCTCAACCACATGACCACTTTGCTGATGTTGATGCTTCTACAGCTGGTTGTTGTTGACGATTTTTGGTCCTCCAAGAATACGGTATTCCAAAACACAAACATGTGAGAATAATATGTGGACCCTGAAGCTTTTGAAGTCTTTTTGAAGGTTCTTTGCCAGGTCAATGGCCTGTAAAACGTCTCTGGTTCTCCATACCTGTTCCGGCTCTAACTCCAGGTATCTTTAACAAGTATTTTATAGTCTAGCATGCATGCAACAATAATTTGTTATATATATATATATATATTCGTTAATTCAATTTATTCATGTGGCCAATCTTCAAAACAAATCAAAATTGAGAAATTATTTACCAAAAAAATAATAATTCAAAATCAAAATTGAGAAATTGAGTGGTGGAACTAAAAAATCATAATCTAACAATGAATCTATTATCCTAAATCATGGACAAGTTTTTGTCCCCAATTCCTCCAATTGCTTCAATTCATTTGATGTGAGTATTATGTTTTTGACTAGCTCATTATAATACTAATTCCAAATAAAAAAGTTAAATTATTAAAAAAATATTATTTATCACTGTTAATGATAAAACACCAATAAAGCCTATATTTCATATAGCAATTTAATTTAATTGATTATTGTTCACATATTATTTTTTAGTATTAAAAAATAAAAAAAGAATTAAATGCTCCGAATTAATATATAAGCAATGCTCACTAATGATTATATTTGCTGCTACTGCACGAGTGGGAGGAAGTTTTCAGTGATATGGACTTCCAGTGTAGACTTTTACTAGGTTGAAAAGATATCTGAGTTTGATCCACTCATTAAATAATTCCTGGATATATAACCCCGCTACGGATAAATTCTTTTTTATTTACCAAAAAAAAAATACTCACTTATGATTATTAGTAGTGGCAACAAATAGTAATTTTATAAACTCATCGTAATATGTATCCTCATATATCCAAAGCCACTGCTTGCTTTTGCTGATCATGATTAATTCTTCTCAACCACACCAACTGAACCGGCTTTTACCGATTTACTCTAGGTATCTTTTTTTTTTGGTAAAAGATTTACTCTAGGTATCAATAACAAGTACTTTATATTATAGCAAATATGCACGCATGCAATAATTAGTTATGTAGCTACTCATTAAAATAATCAGTCAAGATTTCAGAGCAAGATTATATAATCAGTCAAGATAAATTTTAACATCAATCCCATTATCAATGAGGGATTGAACTGTTAAAAATTAATAAACATATTATAAGATAATATACATAAATGCAATAGATAAATTATTATCTTATTCAGATATTATATTATTCAATAGCATATATTAACATACAGTTCACCATAGTCTGTCTTTGATTCTTAATTATTGTAGAACCTACAAAACAATAAATATGTTATAGCTAGAGACTATTATGAAACCAACCTTCTCAACTTTCTGTTTTTTTTATTAGGTTAAAAATAATACGTATGTCTAAAATAATGGTCATCATCTCATATTTATAACATACACAAAATAATAATATAAATAATAATAATATATAAAAATAGAGATGACTCCAGATTATATTAGGGTTCTACTGAAAAATAGACATAAGGTTTCTTTGGACTAATGGGCCTATCAAAGAATAAATAAAAAGTGATTTCAATAGGCCTCATTACTATAAATTAAACAATATGTCAAATCCCATTATTAAAAATATTAAAATCCAGTAAGTGAGCCCACTTTGTTATGTACAGTCCACATAATTATTCTAACAATCTCTCACTTGGACGACATAATCATCAACTATAAACCAATACTCACTTACCTCAGAATCTCACACACAAATGATCATTTCAGTTAGGCATATAATTATGGTACAACAATACACATAATCTAGATCTCAGAGATTCAATATAAGTAAATCTCAAACAATAATCATGAGCAATTCAACTATATATATAGTGTATCGACATGATATAACAATATACACAGTCTAGGTGCTAAATATTTACAATAACACTAGGATCAAACAACTACATTTACAGAGATCAAACGTCTTAAACAGTTCCATTTCAAAGAGTCGACATACAATATGTGTGCACACATTCATATATAATAATTATCCATTTCCATGAATATAATGCTCAACAAGACAATACTATATAACCAACAACATATTCAACAATACAGATTACAATACTTTCACTAATCCAATGCAGTTTCAACTGTTCAACACTCATATCTGGAATACATGCTCCTGAATGATACTTACAAGCAAGCTTTTAGTTAGTGAATCTATCAACATGTTATAAATATGCGTATGTACATTAAATATGAGGTCTTTACCATTTTTTCCTTTACTTTATATATATAATTTCACATCGATGTATTTGAGTTTAGATGTACTCTTAATATTATTGGAGAAAATTATTACTGTAGAATTATCACGGTACATCTTTATTAGTCTCACAATAAAGTCAATAACTCCTAAAATATACACAAAATTTCACAGTTAAATCGTCTTAACGGTTGCCTCAATACACACAATATATATTTTACCTCTACAACTAAAGAAGCTAGCGTAGAAACTTTCCAAAACACAGCTGTGACATCATTGTTTAGATCACAATTCTCCCATCATCATTGCATCATCATGATTTTGATGATTTTTCAACACATTTCTACCTCCGGATATGGTGGTGGGCTTGACCGAGTCCTTGTTAAGTACAATATTTTATTTTATTTGTAATCTACATATTTCATTTTTAAGTTAAATTTCATATCTGAATTCATAATTTTAATATCAAGTCGCGTATAAATACTTATTAGTTTGCTCCTTTTTTAAGTCAATTATTTCTCATACATATTCTTTGTTTGAAGTAGTACCAGTAATTACATATATATTTTTGTACTTTGGGTATTTAAATGCTTAATTTGATATAATTTAATTAGTAAAAGGCAAACAACTCATATCTATATAATATATTAAAACTCTATTACCTCTAAATCTCTTCTATTTTTTTTTCCAACCCCAATTTTTTCTCCTTCATTCAACACTTATATATATATATTTTTTTAATTATATATATAATATATATCTCTTTTATATATATATGTATCTTTTTTTTTCCAGTTAAAATTTATATGTGGATAAATCTTTAAAACTGAAGTTAAAATTTAATAATAATTACAAAATTGGTGGTTTACTTTTTTCACTCTTTCATATCCCAATTTTATATTTTTCTAACTACATATAATATTTTCTATCCATATTTATATTATTTAATTCTTAATTTTTACTTTTTCAAAAATTTTCAAAATAAAAATGGTTTATCCATTGAATGGATTTTTTATTTTATATTGCAATTTTTTTGTAGTGTTTTTTTTCCGTTCATTCAACATTTATATATATATAAATCTTTTGCCCTGTGGACATCTACGTAGCTTCAGCGTAGTTTTAGACGTTGATTTTGAACCGTCGTCGATGTTTTATGACTATCGACGATGCTTCATTAGACGACAGTTTTGTGTCCGTCGTATAAACACTTACGACGTCGATTTTTCATCGTCGTTTTTGACCCTACTTTCTAATAGTGCTATTGCAATTGGATTTTCTAGTTTCGATTTCTAGCGATTTAGACTCTTAAATAAATTAAAATTTTAGTTCAATCTAATGTAATTTTGTTTTTTTACTCTTATATTTGACTTTAATCTATATATTAATTAGTTTCTTTCTAATTAATTGATGATAGTTTTCTTCCTTTCTTCTTATTATGTTCTGATAATTTTTTTTATATTTTAGAAAATTGTTTATTCTATATATTATTGTATTAATATTTTTGTGGTCCTTGATACCACGAATGAAAGATTAATGATCAGCAGATCCATCGAAGGACAAGTTAATTCTATAAAAAAAAAATGATAATAATAATAATAAATTAAAGTTAACTAATTGATGCCGAGAGAATTATGAGACACAACTAGGGAGAAATTAAAGTTTGAAGACTTGTCTCCATCCCATTATATATCATTAGAAAATACTCTGAGAAGTCACAATCGAAGTAGACTTGACTTTTTATTACCAAATTTTTAACAACTACTTAATTGCATAGAGAAAATAAAACAGTAATTAAAAACTAATACATTACCACACCTAGTTAACCAAGTTAACATCTGCAAAATACAAATAACACTATTAACTTCACCTAAAAAATACTATGTTTAAGTTTAACACAAGTTATAAACGGGTTAAATTATTAACTGAAATACCTAGTCTTGCTGACTCGTATATAATCCGTCCGATTAAGAAACTAATAATTGATATTATATGTATGTAATTTATATATATTCCTTGTCAGTTGACAAGTCAATAATTTAAGAGGATTTTATGCAGTGAAACTCTTTTATTTGGATGTTTTACTAAGAAATTAAAAAAAAAATATTATTTTTTAATTTTGCACAATATTATTTATTATACATAAAATATTACTTTCATCATGGACTATTATTCGAAGACAATATTACTGATTATGATTTAAATGTTACATATTACAGAGCAAATAATATTACTCGATATAGAAAAATATTACTTATTATAGATAAATGTTATTTATTATAGACAAAATATTCCTTTAAGAAAAAATTAATACTATGAAACTCTTCAAGTTTCATTATAGATTAACCCTAATTTAAGAGGCACTTCAAGAATTTTTAAACAACCCTCCTCGATTGTTTTATCAAGGGATAGTAATGGTCGTGGCAATCAATTAAAGATGAATTTATGTAGGAATCGGATCCAATGGGTTAACTATTTTTCTTTTACCATGGCTTGTTTTGTCAAGATAGACTGTTTTTTACTTCCGCATAAATTCTAATATTCTCCTTTCTATCGGGAAATTATATTCATGTTTCGTTGTAGTTTGTGATAATTCAAGATGCGGAAATATAATCTTGAATCTATGAACAAGAAAGAAACTGAAAGAAGCTACAGAGAAATCGTACAAAATCTTTATGTGTAGCTCTATATATGATTTTCTCAGTAAAGATTGTGCATAAATATAATAAATTTCAGCATTTCTTCTTCTTTGTCTAAAAATAGAAAAATACAATAATTCAATATTTTTCAGTAACAATTAACTCTAAACTAGCTAAAATCCAATATAAAATATGGCATAAAAATATTTACTTTTTATGTCTATCATCACTCAACTTGGCACTTATGCTATATAAGGAAATGTTATCACTAGATCAAATGTGAGTAAAAAAGTATTCATTCTACGCATGACATTGAATCCTTCAAATTCGAAGCTTCTATTTAAATTTAAAAGAAGGCGATTTTCATTTTTTGTTTGTTTTGTTATGACGATACACAAGAGTCAAGGGCAGACATTAACAAATGTTGGACTTTTCTTTCATAGCCCTGTTTTAGTCATGGCCAATGTCTATATTGATCCTAGATAGAGATTGACAATGTTGTAACTCAACAAATAATGTGGTCTTTAAAGCGGTTTTCTAAAATATCTCATAGGTATTTGTGAACTTTATTCATATATTAAAAAATAATTCTTTTTATATACAATCTCATTTTCTAAAACATAATTTTTTTTGCTCTTAATAGTTGTTATTTTTTTATTGTTGAATTTGTTTTTTTTTTAGTATACAAAGTCATTATTAGTAGAATGACATATGAAAAAGTGTCTTTTATGAAAATGAATCAGTAAGTTTGAAGAAAACTATTTTACTATTTTATCTGCTTTTTATTTTATTATAAATACGACTTGACAATGTTATTGGTGCAAGTTTAATTTTGAGAATATACATATTTTTTAGAAAATATAGTTTGAAGTTTTTTACATCTTACATTGGAAAAAAATTAAATAGAAAAGAATAACTTTTCAATTTTTTTCAAAATTTTATATTAATTATTACACTTTAATAATTTAATAATATTTTTAATAATTAAACTTTCGCATCGCACGGGTAATATTTTTATCTTTTAAAATAAAGATAAAAATATGTTATAAAAAGTAGATTTAATATGGATTGTTGGATTGAAACCAACGGTTCATATGCTTTTAAAAATTAATTGAAAATATTTTATTTTATTTTTTAATATTGAAATCGTAATAAAATAAAATAAACCCTGTAATGTAACTATTTAAAACAATTTAAGCCGTTGGTTTCAATTTAAAAGTCCAAATTAAATTCACCTTTTATAACTTGTTTTTATTTTTATTTTAAAGATATTTTTATTGTAGAATGATTATATATATATATATATATATATATAGGTTTTTTGGCATCACCACCTGAGAGGACCCATTCCACCAGGGCCCTGCCTGCGTGACTTAATGTTGCCACTAAGCCACAAGCAGTCGATAATGTTCGTTAATTTGCTTTTCAAAAATGGTACAAAATCAACAGACCGAAAAATTCTCTACTACTGAAAATTTTATTAGAAATTCCGGCAGCATTTCGGCTGTTTTCTAACACTCCCCAAAATGCTAAAAGCCACAAACCTGCAGAGAAAACCAGTCCTAAACAATATTTATTTCACCAGCACGCATTTCCCACACAAATAAACCACATACAATACACAACTCAACACTCACAATACAATATATCCGTTATATTTTTCCCGTAGCTGGACTCAGTATGAAGACTGAGCTGCCTACATACCCTTTCTCAAAGGGATCAAGCTCCCTGTAGTTTCAACATCATATTTACACTAAAAAAAGCCACACCTGATACAATTACTATTCAACAGGCACCTCGACCAGCATACGTTCTAACTCACTATAATCACATCAATACTCAAAATTCATTATATAACTTGCCCTTCGCATTTCATTTACCATTAACCTTTCCAAACAATTTACCAAAATAATACTTACAGCTTGGCGGCATGATTCCTCGCCCAAGCTAGCAACACCCTGCTTGGCGGCATAATCCCTCGCCCAAGCAGTTCTCAATCACATAATCATATATAAACTTCACACATTAACACATACATTTCATACATTCACAACACAGAATAGGGTAACCAGTCATCATGACCCTTCTCCCCAAGGCGTCGTGGCGGGAATGGGGTAATGTGTAACCAGTCATCACGACCCTTCTCACCAAGGCGTCGTGGCAGGAATGGGGTGCAAACATCACGATCCTTAGTCTCTAGGAATTGTGTAAAAGGCTTTCATCTGTCCGAGGATACCCTCCTCAACATCATCATCATCCACCTCACCACCCACATCGCCATCCACCTCATCACCATTTCCATATCAGTTCAAACACAACCAATTCAACATAAACATTCACAACCATTTCGATACAATCATTCACAGCAATACAATTATTTCAACACAATCCAATCCAGATTCCAAACAGTCAACCAGCAACTACTTACTTCACAATAATCATACACATACGTACATATTTCATAGAACAGTTCACACGATCAAATTCTCATAAAATCAATCCATAATTAAGCTAAATTCAAGCCACAATACTCTCAGCAATTATTTAATATTTACAGTAAAATAATCACATAATACGTATATATATATATTCTGTAACCATTAATACTAGCCATGGAAACCAGTCACACACTCACATCTTATATTCTCGGCATACTAATTCATTCCACGATAATTACCAAAACACCATTACTCCCACATTCATATCATCAATCATCAACAATTCCTACTTAATAGTTATTGACATCACAGTTCAAGACCGGATAAATTCCAATACCCATCTATAATATACGAATTATATGTCAAAACGAAGCTTGAAAGGAGTAGAGTACAACAGTATATTTACCTCGTCCAACCGCCGCCGGTGGTGGCCGGAAAATGATCAGAAAGCCACGGCCGAGCACTCTTTATTTGCACCGTCCACCTGAGCGAGCTTCACGACAAACGGACACCGGAACCAGCTTCGGGGGGTCCGAAATAGGGGGAAAGGACCCGTTTCGCCGCCGGAAACCGCCGGGATCCGGCGACCGGAGCAGCCACGGGTCCATCGGTTTCTCCCCATTTTCCGGCGACATCACGGTGTTCCACGGCCCACAAACGGTGGAGAAGGAGAAGAGAAGACCCGGGCTACCTTTTCCGACACGTGGGTCAGCCCAATATCGCCGGAATCCGGCAAATTCGAGAAAGGGAGCTCACCGGCTTTCCCTCGGTTCCGGCGATCTGGGCTTCCTTCCGGCGATCCATCGGTGTCAACAGGAGGAGGAGATCGGCAGCTCCATTTTTCCGGTTAATTTCCGGCCTGGGTTGGCCGGAAATGGCCGTTACCGGCGAGAAGGTGGAGGCGGTCGTGAGCTGCGCCAGGGGGGGTTGCGTCGGGGAAGAGAGAGGGGGGGGTGGGGTTCTGGTCTTTTCCAGACCCTTCTCCCATATTTAAATATTAAAACAAAGGCAAAATGGTCATTTCGCACTTTTTGCAGAATTACCAAACTGCCCCTCGCACTCTTTCGGCCATAACTTCTCGGTTTTAACTTCAAATCGAGCGTGCTGCTAGTCTACAAACTCGTACCGACTAGCTCTACGCAACGGTGCCCCAGTCAAAGCCATAGCACGCTCACACAAAAAGTCAACCCGAGCCCTTCTTTGGTCAAAATTGGTCAACTTTGAGAAATTTCCAATATCTTTCCGGGACGGGATGTTACACCACCTCTTAAATTTTGCGTGGATTTGCAAGTTTTACTATATACTTCATAATTAGAACTTATGTCCTAAACTTAACAATCATTGACAGCATCAATCTCATTCTTTAATCCTGTTAGTTTTGCACTTTTAAATGGCATGTGCAATGCATATGATCTATATTTTTTTTTTATAATTTAAAGGGTAGAATAATTGTTTTATCATTATTTTCTTCATAATTAAAAAACTATTGCACAATTGCCTCCTGAACTTTTTACAGATTTGTAAATTGCTCTTTTATAATTGATATTTAGCACCTATGCTTTCTGAATTTAACAAAAATTGGCAGCATACTTCAACCCATAAGTTTTTGCTCCATTAAATGGCACCTGCAATGCACATGATCCGTATTTTTTTATAACTTAAAAGTAAAATATATATTTAATCATTATTATCTTTTTTCTAATTTGCAAATCTGCACAGAATTTAGAGGGGAACAATACCAAAAATCTATATATATATATATATATATACATGTACATATATATATACATGTGTTATCATCTTCTTATTCTAGATCTAATAGTTTTTGGTCATTATTAATAATTGATAAATCAAATTTCAGGTAATAACTAATTACTATATAAGCTGCAAAGAAACTTCTAAATCTTGTTCAGTGCCATGGCCTCTCCAACTATTATATATACCTTTGTTTCGCTTTGCATACTGTACAAAAGAAAATGGCAGCTTGTATTGAAAACTGTAGAAGCCAAACCACAACAGTTCCATGCCTTTTGGAATCAACCCAATATTGCCATATAACCAGTGCTCATGAATCTCTATGCAGGTGTTGTGCTCTCTGGGTCTGCAGACCCGGTTTTGGCGAGCAAATCATTAATATTGACGAGGATGTTCATCACCTGTGGTTGAAGATTCAAGAAGAAGCTGTATCTGATACCCAACAAGATCCGCTCCTGTACAGTTACTACTTATCATCCATTTTGTCACACGGTTCGCTTGAAATCGCATTGGCAAACTTATTGGCTATGAAGTTGAGAAATTCAAGCCTCTCAAGGAATGCACTGTTTGAAACATTTCTAAACATTTTCTCTGAGGATCATGACATCAAAAGAGCTATCCGGAATGACCTTAAAGCAGCAAGAGAAAGAGACCCTGCTTGTGTAAGCTATGTCCATTGCTTGCTCAACTATAAAGGCTTCCAAGCATGCCAAGCTCAAAGAGCAGCGCATAAGCTGTGGTCACAAGGTAGGAGAGCCTTGGCAGTGTTGATTCAGAGCAGGGTTTCAGAGGTTTTTGCGGTGGATATACATCCCGGAGCAAAAATTGGAAGTGGGATGTTGGTTGACCATGGCACTGGAATTGTGATAGGAGAGACAGCAATTGTAAGAGACAATGTTACAGTTCTGCATAATGCAACACTGGGTGGAACAGGGAAAGCTTGTGGGGATGGTATTCGCCGGCATCCTGAGATTGGTGATGGGGTGCTTATTGGAGCAGGAAGTGAAGTTTTGGGGAGCATCAGAATTGGTGAAGGTGCTAAATTAGGTGCAGGCTCAGTGGTCTTGAAACAAGTACCTCCCAATGCTACTGCTGTTGGAAACCCTGCTAGACTAATTGGTGGCTCACTGATTTGAGCCTTCTTTCCCTTTTCTTGGGCTTTTGTGTGTGTGTGTGTGTGTTTTCGTTATTAATTGCTAATTTGGACATTGTTATTTTTCTGTTCATTTATTTTTGTTATTTTTGTATTCATTATTGATTCATGTTGCAAGCTGCTTTCCTGTATAATTTGTGTTGCTTTTTTGACTATTTGAGCTCTGTATGTGACTTTGCTTTCGTTTTTATGGTGTTAGGATTAGTATGTCTTGTTAATTTGGTTTTATTTTGAGTTTCTTAATGAAATTTTCTCATCTTTTTTTTTTTTTTCTGATGTTATTTATTGCTAATAATCGCTGAAGCTGATGCTGTTGGTTGTTTTTCTCTTTGGAGAAGACCACCCACATGATGATCCTCGAGAATAATATTGTGGACTTATAAGCTTTGCATGTCTTTTAGGAGGTTGCTCTGCCATGTCAATAGCTTTCAAACCATTCTGGTTCACCGTATCTGCTCCGGCTTTTACTGATTTACACTAGGTAACAAGTACTTTATATAGTCCATTACCAAAAAAAGTACTTTATAATGTAGCAAATATGCATGCATGCAATAAATAGTTATGTAGCTACTCATTAAAATAACCAGTCAACATAAATTTTAACATCAATCCCATTACCAATGAGGGACTGAACTACTGCTCTTATCTTCCCTTCAAACTTGTCCCTGTCCCCTTGGTGTATAAGAAGCAGTATAAACATTGGCTTCTCTTGCACTCTCAGCTAAAATCTGGACAATGGCCAAACATGCCCGTATATCTGATGGGGACCTGAGTACAGCTTTTATGTCTTTAGAGTTTGTTCCA
>QANX01003089.1:0-62367 GCA_003254975.1 Ochetophila trinervis
CTTTTATTTATTTATTTCAAAAACTAAATTCGAGGAACAAAACAAAGTTCCTAAGTATTTTATACATACCTTGCTCTTTTTATTTTGGTAATCGGAGCCAACATATGTATTTCTCATACATGCACTTTGTTTTTCTTTTTTCTTAACTTTTTCAAGTTATTAGGAAAGCTAAATCAAAATCCACGAAAGGAAATATCTAGCTAACAACAAAACTAACGTAGTAGCTCATAAATTTCAACAAAGTTAGGTTACATAACAAAGTCCATTCAGTATGATGACCGAACAGAAAAAGTACATTCAATATCTCCCCAATGAACAAATTGAAACGTTACTTTTCGCCAAAAAAAAAAAAAAAAAATTGGACTTTTACTTTTTTCCCAAAAAAATTGAAATATCACTTATCATATTTGAATTAACAATATTTCACTCGGTATTCCTAAGTTTAGCTAAGTAATAAAATTATTGAAAATACGAAGAAAGTTCAATTTTAATTATTCCCTTTTCTAATTTGTAATAAATAAAAAAACTACATTTTACCTCCTAAACTATATTATTTATTTATTCCCTAAATTATAAAACCCTTTGTATTATCCCCATAAATATTATTTAAAAAAAATTAAGTCCAAAAATAAAATAAAAATAGAATAAGATAGCTCTCAACAAAGTTACAAACATTGTGTATGATTAATTTCATCCATTTATCTGTAAAAATATATGATTAAACTTAACTGATTAAAAAGTAATAATTTAAAGGCAAAGTGAAAGGGGTTCTGTAGTAGAGAGAGCAAACTACAATAGGTAACATTATTAAGGGAAATAAAATGTAGTTATCTTAAATATTTTTATAGTATAAAATTAAATCTATAAGTTGTTTTAAAAAATAAACTAAGCTCCAAAGAGAAAATCACCACCCGCATTTGCCAACAGTGAATTAGATTTAGCAAATTCAAACATGATACCATAATTTGTTATAAATTTAGTTTAAATTTATATATTTCAATATAAAAATTTAACAGATTTATGCCAATAACTTTTAACATGATTACAAAACATATTTTTAAAATTTTAAATTTATACAATTTAACATAATAAAAATACAATATAACACCACAGTTACTGCAATTACCATAAACAAAAAACCACCAACTTTTTTTGGGTAAAAATCAAAACCACCAACTTAAAAGAGACAGTTATAATTCACATCACTCCCACATCTTAGCCCTTCATCTTTGGACACGTGCTTAAATCTTATAATCTATAATTCTGCAGCTTAACCAAAGAAGTTAGTGCCCATGGTTTCTAGATGAGCTTTGTCTTAAACCACTGGCTTCTGCAAAATCTGAGGTGAGAGAGAGAGAACAGAAGGACACTTTTCGCAAAAGGTAAAGGGTCACCAAAAATATAGTAATAATATAATAGAAAAATTAAGTAAAGAAAAGGGTAAGTTACTCTTTTGGTTTTTGTAAGATTAAAGATTATTGTGTCAGAGATTAAGAAACCAAAACTGGGAAACGAGATCAGCAGATTTCAATATGTGCCCACTGGTTTCTGCATTTTTACAGGATACTTCCTTCTTCGCCCTCATCATTCGGTGCATGAAATTACTTTTGCATCCTTCTGGAACCTCTATTTTATTTTATTTTTTTATTTTTTTTGCGCATTGGTAGGTATGCTTATATGCTACATATTCCTAGTGCATTTTCATTGGCATCTTTAACAACTTTATGAAATTTAAAAAAATGACATAAAGGGTCATATGGTAAAAGGACATAGTAAGGTCCAAATCAAATGTACGGATGTTATGAAAGAAACCAGGGGCATCAATTCAAAGGAACAGAAGCAGAAAGCAGTAAATTTAGTGAAAACAAGTGTCCAAAACACTGGAATTGAGAGGGAAACCATCGAAGTCTCCCACACCACCTGACATAGCCATTCAGGCATTCATTCACAAACCCACTTCGTATATCACTCAAATGCCTATAAATATCCAAACAAATCTCCACAGCTTCTAAATCCAAAGCCATTCAAATCGCATTCTCAATCTTATCTGTTTTACCAATTTCTAATTCATTTTGCAGTTTCTTCATTCTTATAATGGCTAAAAACACAGCTCCGTCTCCGCTTGAGAGGAATAACCTGGCTTCACTTGACCAGAGGCTGGCCATGGCTAAGCGCTGTTCTCATGGTATACATGTTTTTTTTTTCACTTTTTGCTTTCAGTTCTAGCTAACACATAATTTTTTCTTCACCCCCACCCCCAACTTGATCTAATACTGTCATGATTTTAGTATCATGATGATCTCTGAATGTCATTTAGGTTCTTCATTATGTTTAAAGCATCATGGAATTGTAAACTTGTATTGGTTGAATCCCAAAAAACCATTTAAAAAAATAAAATAAAAAATCTTGATTATGTGATTAAGATTTCGTGTTTGATGGTCCCCCCATACCATCAAGTAGCTAACAAAGATATATATATATATATTTTTTTTTCATTTTCAAATAGATAAAAAGAGGCCCTCCCCTTCGGGGGTAGGGACCATACTGATCATAAACTACTAGATTTTTATTTTTACTTTTTTATTATGATTACGATTATTATTATTATTATTGCAAGGCAGGCTTATATTTTCTATCATAATCATATCACTGAAACTAGCTGACTGAAAAATTTCATTGATTGTTGAAGAAAAAAATTCAATTAGGACATGGAGCATTATATATGTATTGTAGATGATAGTCTATTTTCCTCCATGAAGCTTAATGAATTTTCCTTTTCTTTTCCCACAAAAATTAACAGAGGGTGTGAAAGCTGGAGCTAAAGCAGCTGTTCTTGCTAGCATTGCTACTGCCATTCCAACTGTGAGTTATCAATTTCATTACCTTTACATGATATTATTTGATAAACATGTTTTGAATTTTCAGTCTGCTAACTCACACTGTGCTCTATATGCAGCTTGCTAGTGTGAGGATGCTGCCTTGGGCAAGAGCCCATCTTAATCACACTGCTCAAGCCCTCATAATCTCCACAGGTAGATAACCATTCTTATAATCAGTATTAAGTTTGTAGGTGTCCATTTTTAGTTTCTGAAAGTGAGTTTGAATTTGATGGCAGTGGCTGGAGCGGCATATTTCATAGTTGCTGACAAGACTGTCCTGGCTACAGCCAGAAGGAACTCATTCAAGCAACACGCTAACGTCGAAGCATGAATTCAAAGAGCAAAAACAGACATGGGTTTCAAACTTTGGTTGTACTTCACTGGATTATGACGAAAATGTAGTATGTAACTCCATCAACTTTATTAATAAATAAAGATGGGTTTTCTATCAGCAAGGCCAAATTTTAACAATTAAATCCAATCCCTTAATAGAAATGATTGAAATATGGGCATTTTATATCATTAAGATTGCAAATTTTTACACGATTACAAGTTAAATAAAGTGTCACCAATAATCGTTACATGAACAAGAACCATCTTTAAAATGGTGAAAACGATTCCGGTCTCTGGCAATTATTTCCCTTTTGAAGATCTTCGATATTAGTTTCGTAGCTGAATGACAATTCCCGCATACACGAAGATTCTTCACAATTCTGATTGTACTCCCTGGTTTCGTACTGATCAATCCAAAAGCAATGGCCAACTTCTCACTGTGATGACTCAAGGCTCCTTCCTTCCATTCCTCATCCATGTTATACAAAACCTCAGATGTATCTGGTACAAAGCCAGCTACATCCAAAAGCCTATCTACTTCGTTCAACATTTTATAGATATCTCTGCTCATGGGATGTACTTTGTCACCAACAAGAAACTCATGAACGATACTATCAACCTCTATAGAGGTACATCCAGGAACTTTCTTCATTCCCTGATCATTCAGTCTGGTTCTTATTTTTGCTACATCATCCCATCTACCAGCTCTAGCATAGATATTCGATAACAGCACATAAGCCCCAGCATTTTCGGGTTCAAGTTCAAAAAGTTGCTCAGCAGCATATTCGCCCAATTCAACACGCCCATGCACTCTACATGCTCCTAGCAGAGAACCCCAGATGGCACCATCTGGCTTCATCTCCATATTCTTCATCAGGGTCTCTGCTTCGTCAAACATTCCAGCTCGGCCTAGAAGATCTATCAAGCATCCGTAGTGTTGTAGCTTTGGTGAAATATTGTAATCTCTAACCATTGAACTAAAATATTTGCGTCCAAGATCTAGCAGGCCGGCATGGTTGCAAGCAGATAAAACACCAACAAATGTAATATCATCTGGCTTGAATCCTTCATTTACCATTTTGGAGAAGAACTCAAGGGCCATATGTGCATGGCCGTGTACTGCTAACCCAGATATCATTGCATTCCAAGAAGCCAGGTTTCTGGATTCCATATTGTTGAAGACCTGTTTTGCAGCTTCTAGATTTCCACATTTTGCATACATGTCAATGAGACTAGTCCAAAGAGAGATATTGGTCAAGTTCTTAAAGTTCTTGTCTATATAAGCATGAATCCACTTGCCAAGGTCAAGTGCACCTAGGTGTGCACAAGCCGGAAGAACACCTAAGAAGGTGACATCGTTAGGCTCTATATTTGATCTTAGCATTAGCCGAAAGAGTGCCAAGGCTTCTTTGTAGTGGCTCATGTGACTATATCCACCTATCATAACATTCCAGGATATCACGTCTCTTTGGTTAATACCATCAAATAAATCTCTAGCTGTGTCCAAAGCTCCACACTTCGAGTACATATCAATAAGTGCATTAACAAGCCGAAGATTTGAACCACGCCCATGGTTTTCAACCCATGACTTTACCCAGTTGCCCAATTCGAGGGACCCAGACTGAGCACAAGCAGAAAGCAAGGTAAGCATAGTACTATCATTCGGTGGCACATCTGCTTCCCTCATCTCATGAAAGACTGTTAGGGCCTCTTCAAATCGACCACATTGAGTATAGCCCGAAATCATAGCATTCCAAGATACCACATCTCTTATGGGTATTTCGTCAAACAGACGTCGAGCATCATCCATACAACCCCTTGAAGCATATCCTGTGATCAAGGCCGTGAAAGAAACTGCATCCCGAAGAACACTTTTGTCGAACACCAAGCGTGCATTGTCCAATTCATTACTCTGGGCATACATATTAATGAGAGATGTGTGTATAAAAGGATCAGAGTCAAGGCCAAGCTTCAAAATTTGAGCATGGAGTTGTTTTCCTTCATGGGTAGCCGCGACTTTGGCACAGGACTTCAAAAGAAAAGGAAAAGTATAAGAATTCGGCTCGACCCCAGAAAGAACCATGCGAACATAAAAAAGAATGGCCTGAATAGGAGAGGAGCTCAACGAGTGGCCTCGAATAATCGTATTCCAAATGAACCGATTGGGTTCTTCGATGGTTTCAAAGACCAAAAGTGCGTAAGACAGATCGCCACCCCCGAATGGTGAAACGACACAAAATTCGACAAGCTTGCTTAAAGCGAACTGGGTATTGTGGAGGCCGGTCTTGATGATGTGTGAGTGGACTTGTTTGAGGCTCTGTGCGCTTTTGCACTTGGAGAGTAGGTCCAGCGATGGGTGGCTCTGCAGGAGCCTGTATGGAGGATCAGAATCCGGTACGACATGGAAATTAGAAGCCGAAGTAGGCAGTGAAAATGATGAAGAAAACACCATTTTTCTCCAGAGGAGTTTCTTTTTTTTTGGTGATGCCAGAGCGGGACATTCGATAAAGATAAGATCAGATAGAATACAATTTGAAATACCGTTGGTTGATAGCCGTTAAAGGATTACCCGCCCAAAATTTTAACTCATTAACAATATTTTTCATTTTTATTTTTCATGAAAAAAGTTATCCATTGATTCTGTATTTGATTATTATATAAAATTCTGTTGTCAAATAAAAATTAATATACAAGAAATAATTATTTTTTGAAAAAAAAAAACAGTTTAATTTTAAAAAACAACGGTTTTGAATTTTTATTCTAAAATCAGCTTTTAGATTCTATTCATTTTGAAACAAAATTTTTAAAAAGAAATATAATATAAAATAAAGTATATTATAGGTGTTGAAATAGATGAGGTGTATTTTTAGAAAGTTATAGAAATTGCTTAGGTAATTAAATTTCTAAAATTACCTAAAATAACATAGAAAAATCTAGAAAAATATAATCTAGCACANAGCACCATGCAAGAAATATTTAAAAAAATATAATATAAAACAATGCTAGAAAAATTTAGAAAACTCAAATCTACTTTAGATGTGTATAAATAGGAAGCCTAGCTTCCATATGTAATATAACAATTACAAAGAGAAAGAAACCAATTTGCTATTTAATTTATCTACTAGTGTCCTATATTTTTATTCTCAATTAAAATCATTATCAATTTTTCCTCCTATTTATCAATCAAACCAAGAATATCTATCTATTCAATCATCAAAATTTAACAATGGTATCAGAGCCTACATTCCTTCATCAATTGGGCGTAGTTATTTTCATATATCATAGCCGACAATTTCCGCTCAACAATCTCAGTTCTCATTTTTCATGGAGAAAACTATGATTTTTGGTCTATCAAAATGACCACATATTTTAAATCCCAAAAATTATGGGGTATTGTTAGTGAAGGCTACACTATCCCTACTGACATTACCAGTCTAAACAATACTCAAAAGAAAAAGCTTAAAGAGAATCAACAAAAAGATTCTCAAGCATTGTTTGTCCTGCAATAAGCTATGGCAGATGAAATTTTTCCAAGAATTATGGGAGCTACCAGTGCTAAGGAAGCATGGGATACACTACATGAGGAGTTTCACGGTAATGTAAAGGTACATGCCATTAAACTACAGACTCTAAGAAGAGACTTTGAAAATTTAAAAATGAAAGACAATGAGATTGCTAAAGATTACTACTCAAGGATAAAAGAAGTAGTAAATCAAATGAGAGCCTATAGAGAAAATATCTCCGAAAAGAAAGTGATTGAAAAATTTTAATAAACTGCACGGAGAAATATGATGTGATTATTGCTACTATTAAAGAATCTAAAGATATAGAAAACTTAACAGCAACAGAACTAATGGGCTCTCTAGAAGCATATGAAAAAAGACCGAGTATGCGAGGTGAAGATTCTATAGAGAATGCCTTTTAATCTAAAATAAAAATGCAGTCTCAAAAATCTAAAAATGGATTGAAGAATTTTCAAGAAAATTCTAGAAATAAATAGTCAAACAAAAAGAGCAAATATCCTTCTTGTGGTATTTGCGAAATAAAAAGTCATTTGGAAAAAGAGTGTTGGTTTAAAGGAAAACCATAGTGTAGAGTCTGTAGAAAGTTTGGGCACGTAGAAAAAGATTGTCGCTCAAAAGAAACTCATCAAACTAATTTTACTGAAGATAAAGACGTAGAAAATCATTTTTTCTATGTCTGTCAAGGCGAAGATAAAAAAGATACTTGGTATCTAGATAGTGGTTGTAGTGACCACATGACAAAATATGAAAGTATTTTCTGTAGCCTAAATAAAACTCAGACAAAGTAAAAATAGGAAATAGAGAATACATTGAGGCTACAGGAAAATGCACTATTGCCATAAAGACGAAAAAGGGTAAACGATACATAACTGATGTATTGTTAGTCACTTCTATAAATCAAAACCTACTGAGTGTAGGACAAATGATGGAGAAAGTATACTCTCTTCGCTTTGAAGGAGACTCATATACAATCTATGACAAAATTAAAACCATGGAGATAACAAAGATCAAGATGAGAGGAAACATATCATTTCTAGTAGAATGCAGATATGCCAACGAAGCAGCAATGAAGGCAAATAGACAGCTCTTGGATTTGGTTCAAAATATTTGTTCACTTCCATTTCCATGGTTTGAAGATTTTTCATCAGAAAAACCTAATGCGTGACTTACCAACTATTGAGAAGATTAACAATACCTGTCAAGCATGTCTACAAGGCAAGCAACATCAACAACCTTTTCCTACAGACAAAGCATGGAGAGCAAAGGAGCCACTAGAGCTAATCCACACCGATGTCTACAGACTGATGCGAACTCTATCACTGGATCAAAATAGGTACTTCATCATCTTCATTGATGACTACACTCGAATGACTTGGGTTTATTTCTTCGTGAAAAATCACAAGTCTTTGAGATTTTCAAAAAAATCAAAAATTTAGTCGAAAAACAAAGTGATTATTATATAAAAACTATTCAGAGTGATCATGGAAAACAATACACATCCAAAAAGTTCAACAAATTCTATGAAGATTAAAGAGTGGAGCATCAACTTATAGTTGGATATGCTCCAGAACAAAATGGAGTATCCGAAAGGAAAAACAGAATAGTCATGGAAATGGCTTGAACTATGCTAATGGAGAAAGGCCTCCCGAAAAAATTATGGGCAAAGCCGATATATATAGCAGTATATCTTCTCATCAAGTGTCCAACTAAAACTGTACGAGACAAAAAGTCAATTGAAGCCTGGACTAGACGAAAACCATCAGCAAAACATTTAAAGATTTTCGAATGGATTTGTTATGCTCATATTCCAAAAGAAAAGATAAGCAAATTGGATGAAAAGGCAGAAAAATGAATATTTCTCGGCTATAGTGCTCAATCAAAAGGCTACCGAATCTATAGTTTAAAGACTAACAAGATATTCATTAGTCGAGATGTGGAGTTTGACGAAGATGCATCATACAACTGGGCAACTAAAGATGTTGAAGGAAAGACAATTAATGTACCTACAATACAACAAAGAGAAGAGGAGACGTACCCAAATCAAGGATCTCCAACTCAAGAACAATAGCCGATGGAACAAGTCAAATCATCGCCAGAATCAACATCGAAAAGAACGAGATCTTTAATCGAGATCTTTGAATATTGTAATTTGGCAATCGTGGAACCTGAAAGTTTCGAAGAAGCTTCAAAGCAAGAAGAATGGGTCAAAGAAATGGAGTAAAAATTAAGAATAATTGAGAAAAATGAAACATGGGAGTTGGTAGACCTTCCTTCGGACAAAGATGTCATTAGAGTTAAATGGGTATATAAAACAAAACTTAACTCTGATGGATCTATCCAAAAACACAAGGCACACCTAGTAGCAAAAGGATACGCACAGCACTTCAGAGTCAACTACAACAAAACATTTGCTCCAGTTGCTCGACTCGACACTATAAGGACCCTCCTGGCATTAGCTGCTCAAAAGAGGTGGAAAATATATCAACTAGATGTGAATTCTGTATTTCTTAATGGCTATTTTGAAGAAGAAAACTATATCGAGCAACCACAAGGGTTTGTGGTGCAAGGACAAGAAAAGAAAGTACTAAAGTTAAAGAAGGCCTTATACCGATTAAAACAAGCCCCGCGAGCCTGGTACAGCTGAATCGATAGTTATTTCATAAAGCAAGGATTTAGGAGGAGCTACAACGAACCAACACTGTACATCAAAATCCAAGGTACGAACAATACTCTCATTGTTTCTGTATATGTTGATTATCTTATATATACAGGAAACATTGAGAGATTGATAGAGAGTTTAAAAAGGATATGATGAAGACATTTGAGATGACAGACTTGGGCTTGATGCATTACTTTTTGGGAATTGAGACAAATCAAAGTGATGAAGGAATATTCATTTCCCATAAAAAAAACATTGAAGATATCATTAAAAAGTTCAAGATGAATGGTTGAAAAATTGTGACAACACCACTTGATAGTACTAAAGCATTGAAGAAAGAATATGGTTCTCGATCAGCAAATAACTCTATTTTTCGAAGTCTTATCGAAAGTTTCCTATACATAACAATTATTAGACCAGACATCATGTATGCAACTAGCCTGCTATCAAGATTCATGCAGAATCCAACTCAAGTGCATTATGGAGCTGCAAAAAGAATACTCAGGTACCTAAAAGGAACTAAAGACTACAATATTTGGTACAAGCCCACTACTAGTTCAAAATTGTTAGGGTACACAGACAGTGATTGGGCAGTCTCACAAGAAGACATGAAAAGCACATCTGGCTATGCTTTTACACTTGGCTCAGGCATTTTCTCTTGGGCATCAAAGGAGCAACCAACAGTTGCACAATCAACTGCAGAGGCAGAATATATTGCAGCAGCATAAGCAATCATTATGGTTCAAGAATATATTTGAAGATTTCAGAGAACCACAACATGAAGCAATTAAAATATACTGCGATAGCAATGGTGAAGAATCCAGTGTTTCATAACAGGACCAAACACATAAGATAAAATATCACTTCAACCGAGAAGTTGAAGCAAATAAAGAAATTTCGATCAAGTACTGCAAAACTGAAGAACAATTGGCAGACATTTTCACTAAGGCACTACCAAGAGACAAGTTCGAGTTGCTACGGAGCAAGATTGGAGTAACAGAAATGCACACTAATTAAGGAGGAGTGTTGAAATAGATGATGTGCATTTCTAGAAAGTTATAGAAATTGCTTAGGTAATTAAATTTCTAGAATTATCTAAAATATCATAGAAAAATCTAGAAAAATGTAGTCTAGCATCATGATAGAAAAATCTAGAAAAATATAATCTATCACCATGCTAGAAAAATCTCAAAAACTCAAATCTACTTTAGATGTGTATAAATAGGAAGCCTAGCTTCCATATGTAATATAACAATTACAAAGAGCAAGAAACCAATTTGCTATTCAGTTTATCTACCAGTGTCCCCCATATTTCATTTCTCAATTAAACTCATTATCAATTGTTCCTCCTATTTATCAATTAAACCAAGAACATCTATCTATTCAATCATGAAAAACTAACAATAGGTATGGACGATTCAAAATAATTTTTGATTATGTGGCATATCATTTAAAGAGAAAACCATTGTCCCTTAGAGGGGTTAGAAAGCATATGCATTATAGGTGGGGGTGTTAGGAACAAATTAAAAGAATGTATGCTGGAATATCTTCTTTTCAATCCTTATCCGTCAACCAATGGTAAACACAAAAATGATAAAGCCCTGACAGAAACTGGGTGATTATAACCGGCCGACTCAAATTGGCAATGAAGACTTTCACAATAAAAAAAAAAAAAAAGACTTTCACAATAAATAAATAAATAAACTTATGCCAAATTTATCTTTTTAAACATTTTAGCCACCAAAAAGTGGGAAAAAGGTGAATGGAATTGTAGAGTAATGTCATTGTTCAATCTTACAAGTGTCACTGTCTACCAGTTGTTGAATTTTTGCTTGAATATATATGTTAATGCTATCTGCTAGACTATAACATTCTTATATTAAACTCCTAATTAGGATGAAACCTTAAAAAAAGTTCCAAATTAAAGAAAGATTCCAATCTTTCATCTATATACCAGCCTACTTGAACAATTTGCTCTAGGGTTTCACTCAAAAATTGATCTGCAATTTACTATCATATGGTTAGCTCTAATAAACTTTAAGAAGTAATTTTTTTTAAGACATATGTTAAATTGGTGGAGAAGAATTTTTCAGCTCTAGATCTAATCAAAACGTGAAAGTTATCATTAATGGTCATTGCAATCCACGTTATCTCAAAATGATAGTAAAAAGTTAAAAATGATAAACACTTAAAATATTATTTGCAGGAAACAAAAATTACATGGAAATTGAACAAGTGTAATGTATATTCTCTAGAATCGTGGAAGGGCAATGAAGAAAGACTTTTTTTTATTACAATTTGAAAGATGAAGTTTTGTCGTCAAGGAGGATTGAACATCTGATATAGAAGTATACTCTCAGTAGTTTTACCGACATATATATTGATATATGTGATTGATGGAAAAACCTAGGATTATAGTTAAGGTAAACTAAACTCCAATTCATTCCTTAGCACAGCACTTGTGCTGAGATATTGATTCCATAATTGACAATAAAAAAGATAGCAATCACACAATCCATTTTCTGATAACTTTTGAAAATATCTGTCACTTGTTAGAATCACATGGTCTCTCTCAACTTGGAAGGAGAAGAGACTCTCTCTCAAAGTCATTCCCAATGAATTTTCAAAAACTTTCTCAAAGTTCAATCACAAATATATATTAGGAATATGTAAATTACATACGATTAAGGTTTCTAGTGCTAGCTTTAAAAAGATAGGAAAAAAATAAAAGGAGAATATTCAAAAATTCAAAAGCCAAGGCTATATTATTGCATGTAATGTCGTTAGGATGTGGATTCTCCAAGTATTATTGAAGAGAAAATGGCCCCATTTCAAAAACAATCACACAATGGGGAATAAAGAGGAGCACTGTCTAAGGTTTTTTTTTCTCCTATGTGGGGATATTCACCGTGTATGGTAAAACAAAAATGGCGATTAGGATTCCTCCTTATCAAATCCTAGGTCAACACGCCATTTTTCTCTTTGCTTGCATGGACTCATATTCTGCTGACGTGAACCCTCTTCGCCATGCCATGGTCAAAGACCAATCTCTCCCTGGTTCATGAATCCCTTTAACTTGGGTATATTCCAGATGAGGTTTTTATGTCGACTTTGCCAAAAAAAAAAAAAATACTTAAATATGCTCTTTTTTTCCTTCTTCTTTCTTACAACTTGGAGGGTTTGGCACCACAAACCCCAAATATTAACCTTCAAAAACATGAGTCATATTGGGTTCCAAATTGGTTATTTTCAGTTTAATTACTATTTTTTATTTTATTTGTTTTATCATAATTTAAAATTGTTTTAGAGCTCAAAAAAAGATTAGATTTACATGTGATATAAAGTGTTTGAGAAAAATTTAAAAAAAAAAATGAGGATTCATCCGAAAAATTCAATAAAATATATAAGATCTGCCCATTAACTATCAAGATTTTAATTCTTGGTAGTTAATAAGAGCGCAAAAAACAGTACTTTTGGTTTATTTCTTGGTGGTTAATAAGATTTTAATTGTCAACTTTTGAGAGAAATAGTTGCATCATTTTATTTAATAGGATCTTAGGCTGGCTTAAGAATTTGATCCTGATGCCTTAATTCTGGCTGTCTAAAATAGAATGCTTAAATAAACTGACTAAATTAAAGGTGGTCAGCAAAACGGTTCCCAGATAAGCCTGCCTCCAATGCAGCGCTTTTTTCTGATACCAGGTTCTCCAAACCCCATTTTCTGCTTGCCCGGCGTCGGTCTGCCGCGATCCTTATTCCATTTTTATATCTTTAATTTTATAAAGCTAGCCACCACTCCTTTTCGTTAAAACAAAGATAGATAAATGAAAATGGAGAATTTGAGGATGGTTCTGTTTATCAGTAATGCTATAGATATCAAATTTATTAACAAATTTTTTATTATTTACTAATACGACAGTTTATTAATGATTAACTAATTAACATCTCTTACAATTAAGAGATATAAATCTAATAACTTAATGTTACATTATTCAACGCATAAATTTTAGTTAATAAATTTGATTGTCAGAATATTCCAAAGTTTATATACCCTGTTAGCTTTCTCTCTAAGAATGATGTCTAAGCACATGGGACGCCCACCAGGGCACAAAGGAATGTCATATATGTCACACTTTGAAAATTAGAGACATTGTGTATGCAGGGTTATTGTTGTTGTTGTTATTATTATTATTATTAACACATTGAAGGGTATTTAAACCAATATGGATTATGAATCTTCGAATGGCATTTCAATTATTGCCGAAAAGGCAAAAAGTGGGTAACTGAAAACAAAGGGTAAAAAGGAATTTATTCCTAGTGAAAAGAAAAACTAAATACTAAAACAAAATTATCTGCTACTTTAGCACTTGGTTTTCTTCTTTTTTCTCATTGATACATCTGCATTAACCTATTTAGGGAAGGTATATTTGCCAAGTTGGATCTTCAAGACCTCAGGAAATACGTGTGACTGCCATGTCAGCACATTAATCCATATAGAGAAGAGAAAAGGAAAGGAAAGAGAAAAGAAAATTATTCTATGGTCCTCTTTCAAATAATAACTTCCCCTCATAAGACCTTGAAGGCTAAATATTGGATGCAAGGAGGACATTGGGAATAATATTTCAAAGTTTGTTTTTGCAATAATGCATGAGGAATCATAGAAAGAGAGGGAATGGCATGGGTCATGGGTTGGAATTTTATTTTGGAGACCATGTATGCATGCATTCTACCAGTTAATTCCCATCTTAAGAACAAAACAAAATAAAAAATACTACTTCCTTCTCTACCCTTCTAACTTTCTAAAGCAAATCAAAGAAGAAGTGAAAGGGGGAAGTAACTAACTAGTTGAGTGCAGAATCAACATCTGAAGCTAGAAGCCATCTTAATTAAGGAATCCCTATTAAGGGGGAAAAATATATAAATAATGAAATAAATTTTTTTTTTTAAATCTAGAAAGAAAGGAGATAATATAAAAGGAACATCCATGGCCCCCACGTATGAAGGCTTTGAACATGTATATAAACCCTCCTAGCTCCAACAACAAAGATCACCAACTCAGTCACAAAAAAAAAAAAAAAAACCTTCTCTTCAAGCAAATACCAAGAAGAAACAAGTCCTTTACTTTCCTCAAGGTGAGCTGCACTTCTTCAATCTTTATCTTTTCTCTTATGAATTTCACATCCTTTTCAGGCATATCATAGTTGCACTGTAAGCACTTATATTTCAAACAAACATTGAGTACAGCTAGCAGAAAGGGTGTTATTGAATTGAATTGAATTTCTTGTAAAAAAAAGTGCAAGGAGTAGTTATGATTAGCTAGTGTAGTTTTAGCATGCCTCCCCCCCACTACTGTTTTTATATTATACAAGAGGAATATAAATAGAATTAAAAAAGATAGGGTGCTTTTGGATTTTTATCTTAGTCTATGATATTCTATTACAAAGCAATAAAATAGTACTAAAAAAAAAAAAGTTTGGTTTTTCTGAATTTTTCTATTTGACATGTTTGAAGAAGACAGAAATTAGAATGAGCTGGGGAGGAGGAGATTGGATGTGTGGTGCATGCCAGCACTTGAATTTCAAGAAAAGAGATGCATGCCAACGTTGCCAGTACCCAAAACATGGTGGCCCTGACCCATCAACATACGACTGCAACAGGACAGAGGTTTTGGCAGGGGACTGGTATTGCAATGCTATCAACTGTGGGGTTCACAATTACGCCAGCCGTCCCAACTGCTTCCGCTGTGGTGCATTGAAAAATGACTACGGTGGTGCCTATGGCGCTCCCATCATCGGTTCTACTGCTTATGGATCCGATGCCAGTGTCCCTCCTGGATGGAAAGCTGGTGACTGGATTTGCAATAGGTAACCTCATCAACATTCTGTCTTTTTTTCTTTTCTTTTCCTAGATCACGAGTTCGAGTTTAATTATGAAAACAGTGATGTTGAATTGTTGCTTAATATGGTCCTGAGACCATGTTCTCGAAATAGTACCAGAAACATGTTCACCAAAATGCAAGGAAATATGGCCTGCATTGTTCCTCCATATATCTCTACATAAGCAAAGAAGTTGCTCTTTCCTTCTTTAAAATGAACTTGGTCATTATTGAAGATACATACATACTGCATATTGCTGATTAATTAAAGATTGTATATTGAAAATTTGGTTCTTAATATGATATTAACTGCATTGTGACAGAGTTGGATGTGGTGTACACAATTATGCAAGCAGAATGGAATGCTTCAAATGCAAAACACCAAGAGATTATGGTGAGAAACCCTCCTCCTCTGAGTCCTAAAAAAAAAAAAAACTTTTTTTGGGTTTTCATCTAACGAAAATGGTTCAGCAGATGACATTTGGCAATGTTTACTTGTTTGCAGGTATGTGAAACATATTGTACTTATATATTTTCAGGTGGTGCAGTTTAAGGGGAAAAAAAAGGCTGTGAAAGATTTATGTGATATCTCACAAAATGCTGCTTTATCACTATCTTTTTAGAGACTAATAAGCTCAGTCAGATTGAAGGCAGTTTTTTTTTTTTATTTCCAAGCATAGACATGTGTTTTTGTACTAGGAATTAGGAGGGTATCCTGTAGTTTTATGTTGCAATGTTTTCTTACATGGAACTAATGAAAATCCCTTCTTTTCTTTTCCATTCTTAATTGATAGAGATACTGTGATTTGCAACCTCTCTCTCTCTCTCTCTCTCTATATATATATATCTTCTTTAGGGTTTTGTGTGTTTGTGGGGAACAAAATATAATACAATATGACTCATTGAGGTGGTCCAACATTGATAGTGGTTGCTAAGATCATCATCAGAGAAAAAAAAAGTCTTTATCATGGACGACCAATATTAGAGCTTTGGATTTAACAGGGCAATAAAAAAAATAAAAATACAATGAGACTTTAGATTCATGGAATCTCTATGAGTAGTTAAATTTACAAAAACAGGCTATCGTCGAGTCCAATAATTTATGATCCCTTTAAGCATCAAATCTCTAAGAAATAAAACAATTATGCAGATAAGAATTGGATGCCCTGCTTCAAAAGCACAAATGCAATATCTAAGATCAAAGCAAGTCAAATTGAACTTTTTCCTTCATATATATATATATGTGTGTGTGTGTGTGTGTGTGTGTGTGTGTGTGTGTGTGTGTGTGTGTAGAATTGGATTTTCTTGTCATGGAATTCCACAAACACAAATATGATTTTCTTATGCTTTTTTTTTTTTTTTTCAAAAATGGATATAGAATTCAGAAATGGAACTTAAAACTCAATAAAACCCATTTTACAGAATCCAATATTCATGATTGACTTAATGCACAAATATATCATTATAATACTATTGGTCAAAAAAGTGACCCCAAATAATTTTTGTTATTTTTTCCCTTCTACACTCCATTATTTAGCTTTTAAAAGATTCTAGCTAGGCTAGGTCTAAGCTACTTTTCATGCTTATATGCTTTGCTGATGTTAAGAAAGTCTAATTAGTGAATTAGTTCCCCGACCACAGTACAGGCGGTCCAGACAACAGGACCATCTGCATATATATATATTGAATGTTTTTTTAATTTATTATAACTATTATTATTTTGAAGGATACTTTTTTATTTTAATTTTTTGTTGGTGAATCTTAGTCAGGGAAAAGATAACAATTGAGGGGCATATTATTTGAAACTGTCCTGGATTCTAAACTCATTATCTCAGTGTGATTCCTCCATTTCATCCAACATATATATCAAGACATGTGATCTATGTCATTATTTTCCATAATATTGTTAATGACTTAATGCCACCTCTTTTTTGTTTTTTGTTTTTTTTTTTTGTTTCGGTTCTATGAAGTTATATAATTTCACTTTATAAAACATGGGTGTGTTGTATTAATTATTTAATTAATATATATTTCATATATATAGTTAGGTCCACTTTCTATGAGTTTTAATTTTTAGAATAGATGGTAGCTTATAAATATGATTGATTCACAGAGATAAAATATAAAAAAAAAAACTTAAAATGTGATTGATGTCAAATTTTTGGTGACCGCAGTGGCTTGTAGCAGGATTGTGATTTTTTTATTCTCTATAAATTAACAAATTTCAGCACTTTTTAAAGTTAATCAAAACAATCTATAGATAATTAATAAAGTAAAATAGTGAATAAAAACTAAATATATTTACTTTTCAAGTTTTTAGAGGTGTTGGAGTTGCTGTTAGCTATCACTGATAGCATTTATGGTATTGTAAACAAGTTTTGCTATTAGTTGTTCTTTTTTTTTTTTTTCATAGATGGTCATAAACTCTGCCATTTACAATATGAAACTTTAAAAAAAAAAAAAAAAAANAAAAAAACATAATACATCAAAATTCAAACTTTTTTCACAAAGCTACCACTTTCGGAGGTTTTGCTATTAGCTATTTGGATATATGATAGGATTGGCATAAGCACTTTAGATGTTGCCTCAAGTAAATCTAACTTATTTAAGTTCTTAAACAGAAAAAAAGAATATAATTCATATATTAGTAGTTTCTATTCAATACAATTAAGTTGGTCTATTTCACCAAAAACAAAAGTTGGTCTATTTCACTGACAAAGACAAAAGTGATCCACTTTCTCCTCCACACTGGCTATGATAACTATACATGACAAACTATTAAGTATATATTTGACCTGGCAAGCTATACCAAAGCCTCTATAAATCAAAATTGAGAATAAAGAGAGAGAATAAAATACAAATATTAGTGTCTCTTCAAGCATAAAAACACTTTATTCAATTGTATTCTTTGATATCTGCAAATAGATTAGATATATAGTAATTTTTTAATAATCAAATTCTCTTTAAAAATCCCCTAGCTATTACTGCACTTTCCCTATAGCCATCTTCTTTTTTTTTGGTGAATCCTATAGCCATCTTCTTTGGTTGTCCAATTAATGGTGGGAATAATATGTGGAGCAGGTATATATTCTCCTTGACAGATATCAAATTGTACCCATTATCAAAAACATTTAGATAAATTAGATCACTAATTTATACATAAAAAGTATATATTATAAATGTTAGTCAACAGAGCTATATATATATACACATATATATCTATGAAAAACCCATTTCATTCACCGAAAAAGAGAAAAAGAAAGAAGAAAAACCCATTTCAGGCTACAAAAACCTAGTACTAGGAAATAGCTAGACTTCGACATATATAAGTCATGCATGAACAGCTTGCCATGAATGCCAAAAGGAACTGCATGTTATGGTTCATGCAATCAGGCTGTGAAAAAAATAAAAATATAAACTATTATACGATACTGTGACTAGTTTTTTGTTTGGCCTAGCTCCTTTTGCTACAGGAGTGAGACATATGGGACCATTAATCCTCATATGCTCACACCATGTTTGATTTATAAAATAAAACTCTAATTTTGATTTTATAGAGGGCAACCAATCACCAAACTGGTTGGTGGATATGGTTTACATCATGGCCTTGAAAAATTTAATCATCTTCAAGCAAATTTTTTGGCCGCAAATCATGCAAACATAAATATATATATATATATATATATATATATATATTTTCATCACAAATGATGGATTTATATTGTCATGGTTCATTGTATGTAATACAGTAGCCAAGTGGTCATTTTTTCAGAAAGATTTCGGTTTTATACTGATTTATTTTGTATCATTATAAATTATATTGGAGTTTTCCTAGTTTGTTCTTTTTGGTTGGTAAAGGTGTTTGGTCAGCCTGAAAATAAGTTAAGCTGGGCCATGTTTTGACTAATTATTTCTTTTTTCTTTCAAAGCAAATTTGACCATATCATATTTACCAAAAAAATAAAAGTAAAAAAATTTGCCATACCATTGCTGCCAATTCTTTCCCATCGCAATCTGAATGTTGGCTAGCTGGTACAAAGAGTATAAACAAAATTCTATAATTAAATAAGAACTATTTGTGTATGCTATTCAAAGCATAAACAAAAGCATGGCAAAGAGCATTATCAAGGAGGAAAAAAATAAAAATTAGCAGCATGGCAAAGAGCATGAGGTTCTAATTTATTTATTTATTTTTATAAGGATAGTATAATATTTCAGCTTAGAATTATTATTGGAAGAAATGGGGACTATATCACTAAGTTGTTTCTTTGACAATGTCCATTGAGGTTAATTGGAATTACAATTATATAAATTGTAATTGATCTATATATTATATAGCATATGCCAATATAGATGTAGTCATTATTATTATTATTATTCTAA
This sequence comes from Ochetophila trinervis, assembly GCA_003254975.1. Classification (NCBI taxonomy): domain Eukaryota; kingdom Viridiplantae; phylum Streptophyta; class Magnoliopsida; order Rosales; family Rhamnaceae; genus Ochetophila; species Ochetophila trinervis. Next base: position 19,654 of record QANX01003089.1, read on the forward strand.
GAAAACACCCAAAATGCTTTTTAAGTTCACAAGTTTTCTCTAATACTTTAAGGAAAGAAAAAAAAAGGAAAATTTGTTCCGAACTTTTAAAGGCCATTTTAGACCTACCTATGATCTTATAGGTCCGTATCTTTTAAACGCACAACTTATGGCCCAGTAAAAGACTGTCTTTGAACTTCGTATCTTATAAATTATAATCAGTTTATTTGTCAAACTGCTTAACAGACAGTAATATTTTATACCACAATAAAATTATTATATGCATATATGTATTATATCTATAAAAAGATAACACTTTTTACATTATCCAATGATAGAAAATTAAGAGATATTCAACCATTTTTTTTGCTATTAACTCTTTTAAATGTATTTTATTAACAAAAAAACAAAAACTCTTTTAAATGTATTTCATGAATTTAGGAAACATTCTTTTTTTTTTCCCATAAAAAAGTAAATAAATTTGTAATTTACAGATTAGTTTTTATACAGAATAATTGTTCAATAAATAATAAATTTTACAGTTGTATTCTTGTTTCCTTAAATGTATGATATATTTTAAAAATTATTTTCAAATGAAGGAGAACAAGAAGTAATTTTTTTTTTTTTTTAAATAAGAACAAGAACAAGAAGTATTCTATACTATTGTATTTCAATACTTTTATTAGCAAATTCTTTAGAATAAGTTATCAAGCTTATGAAAAAAATCGTCCAAAAAACAAAGGTATTAGAAAATTTTTGACTAAAATTGAAGAACTATTTAAATTATCAAACTGGCCTCAAATAAATTGATTGAAGATCCAAACGAAAATAAGTGTAAATAAAAAGGATCTAAAAAAGAAAAGAAGAAGGAAATGCACACGTGCGAGCAGAAACAAAAAGCCAAGTCAAATGAAATAAAAGCGTGAATTCAGGGTTTTGAAACGCGTTTAGGGTTTAGGGCTTTAGGTTTTCCACTCTCCTACTTCTGTTTGGCTTTGGTTGGGACTCTTAAGGTTCATCAAACTTTCCTTGTTCAAGTTTTAGGTTTTTGTGGTGGGCGGCTAGGGTTTTGACTGCCACTCTGTATATATATATATACAAAATAAAAATAAAAAACTTCCTTTTTCTGATTTTGTATTCCATTTAGTATTTTTGTAATCCTATATGGAAACCTCTAGGGTTTTTTACAAATATGTACATATATATGCACACGTATCCGAGAGTTTCTGGACTCTGTTTCCTTTCAAGCTTCAATCTTGAAGAATTATTTTTCTTTTTCTTTTTTCCATAAAAGCTCGATTTTTTCCCCAATATTCGTTTAGGTTTTCTTGATTATACTCTGATAATTTGTTAGTTTGATCATTCTTCACTCAAAGTTCCAGTTTGATTCAGGTTTTTCGATCGCCTATTTTGATCTCAATACCAATTAAGAGATTTTTGATGAACCTCTGAACTTGGATTATTCTTTCTGAGCGTTGGTCTGGGAAATAGTTTGTGTTTTTTTTTTTTCTTTTTCTTACCTTGATTGATTGCTTGGAAATAAAGTTTTGAGAATTAAACTGGGTTTAGTCTCTGAGATATGAGTTTTCCTGATCCCCGACCTCCATTTATGCCGTCTATAGGGCCTTATGATATGGGAAGCGATGCCATTGGTTGCTGGCCTCGATTCCCGATGAACAATGGAGATCAATATTCTCAGTCAGTACAGCATGGTCCGGCATTCAAGAGAGCAAAAACAACTTCCGAAGAGTCCCAATTAACTTCTATGTTTTACCCTTTAGCTATTAACGCCGTGAACAGTGATTCAATTGGTTGCTGGCCCCAATTTCCTATCAATAAAGAAGACCAACATTCTCAATTTGAGCAGCAGCAGAAGAAAACCAGAATTTCTGAAGAGGGTCAATCTAATTCTTTGCCTTACCCACCTATGATCACTAGGATGATCCCACCAAATGCTCCAGTCAACAAGGGGATGAGCAATATTTTCTTCAAGACCCGTCATTGTGCGAAATTCAAAGTGGGTATGTGCAGGAATGGTGAAAACTGCAACTTTGCCCATGGCGATCAGGACATTAGGCAACCTCCTCCCAATTGGCAAGAACTTGCAATACGTGATGAAGATCGAACATCATCTGGTAACTGGGATGATGACCAGAAAATAATCCATAGGATGAAGCTTTGCAAGAAGTTTTATAATGGGGAAGAGTGTCCTTATGGGGACAGGTGTAATTTTCTTCATGAAGATCCATCAAAGTTCAGGGACGATTTGGGTAGGTTCAGGGAGAGCGCAGCTATAAGCATTGGAACCACAGGATCACCAGCAGTGAATGGAACCAGCTCTGTTCATTCTGAAGATAACAGGCCTGTAAATACTATTTCAGATCCCTTCCGTCCAAGTATGAAGTCATCTTGGAAGACAAAGATATGTAACAAGTGGGAGATAACGGGACAATGCCCCTTCGGGGAGAAGTGTCACTTTGCTCATGGGCAAGCTGGTATTAATATTGACACCTTACTCTACTTTTTTTGTGTATGTTATTTACTTTCAAATTTTATTTTGGGATTTTGTCTAATTGATAGTGTAAGTACGCATAAGTTGATGTTTAGGTATATGGAATGCATGTGTTTGCCTTGTGTTGTGAATGGGTGGACCATTGTCATCATCTTCAGAGCTTTGCAATTTTAAGTATGTCAATAGAGATATTTAGAATAAGCTCTGCTCCTTTTTGAGTAAAAGGAGAATGATTCGTTAGTTCTGTTTACCCCATGGTACCATACCCTCATAGTTTGGTTAAATACTGAAGGATAATTCCATATTTTCATACATATTAATGTGGAACCTTTCCATAATAGCAACTGTTTTTTAACATAGTTGCACTATCTGGAAATTAATTCTGGACTCTGTTGAACATTCGAAATAGTGTAGTATATTAGTTGGACAGGGGAGTTTAGATATTATGCAGGGTTCCTGTAGTTTTCCCCATATTTTGAAGGTAGACGAAACTGACTCTTTGTAATTGAGGAAAATTAGATTTCCTTTTACAATTTAGCTACTGCCATGTATGATTTTGAAACTATGATGCAGGATCTGCTTTTGTTGTGTGTGTGTGTGTGTTTACTTGTCTTTGGTATTTCTCATACCCAATATGGAGAAGAGAATTGTATATCTTGTAAGTTTTTGTTTCCTGTATTTGATACTGAATGTTTTTAATTGGTGGGCACTGTTACGAGAGGATTAGTTTTTTCCAATTTGAGGTTTATGCAATTGAGATTGGCCTCTTAATATTAGCATTGAAATGTTCATCCATATCTGTAAATTATTCAGCCAACTGGATTGGCTCCAAAAGTTATGCATGCTCCAGAGCTATCTTAAGGTTTTTTTTTACTTTATGATCTCAAGGATGTTAAAGTTGCTATGAGTTTCATAATCCTTACAGTCATTTGTTAGCTATTTCCAATTTGGTAATCTTGGTTATTCTTTTTAATCAGAGTTGCAATTTCCCGGTGCAAGAGTTGAAGCAGAAACACTGAATAGTGGCTCGTTTCCAACAAAACCTCAAGTTGCTGCAAATGATTTGCCTCCAAGTGTAATGACTAATGTGGATAGTTTTGATGTAGAAGGGAAGAGCAAGAAGTGCCTACTGAAGTGGAAAGGACCCAAGAAGATCAATCGCATCTATGCAGATTGGCTTGATGATCTGCCATTAGGAAACAATTTACCAAGCAAAGTAGAGGGCTGAGTTTTAAGTTGAAGCTCAAAGGGTTGGAGAGTCGTCTTTAAAAGAGAGTGTATGCTGCCGTATAAGAATCTATGTCCGGCATGTTTTTGTTTTTGTTTCTGTTTTTGGGTATTTTGATTGTTGTTAATGGGGTTCCATATGTTTGTGTTTCATCTTGTTATTATTATATTATTATTTTAATTTTTCATTATATTTTTGATCACATATTTAAAGGTGTGAGTTCTATAGCATATTGCGAATTGGAACTCAAATTATTATTATTATTTTATACAACATTGAATAAAATTCCATGGTACCAAATGTGATAATTCAATCGAAAGAAAAATTTTTGTTGTTAAGTTTAAGCCAATCTTCAAAGTTTTGTGAAGAAAATAAAAATTATAAGCAAAAGTACAGTTTGATCATTTATGAAAGGGATTGAATTTTCAGAGGAAAAGAACCTTGTTCTCACACCAAAAAAAAGAAATACAAAAAATATTTCATCTAGATTTTCTGAAATTTTGATAATTTTAAAAGCATCTCTCAAATTTTCAAATATATTATTTACGTTTTCTGTGGTAGTATAAATTATTTTTATGCTCTTAATAAAGTTAAATTATTTTTAAATAATTTTTTTTTGCAACATTTATTTTGGATGATTTTATAAGGAAGTAATTTGAAGAATTTAATTTTTTTAGTTAATTTTATTTAAACTGGGATAATTTTTCATTTAAAAAAATAAATTATATGGTAATTTTAATCAAATAAACTTTTCAGCTAATTAATAACATGTAATTTGTATTAAGATAAATCTATTATTATTTCGCAAATACATTTAACTACATTTATTTGTTAAATATATAACTTAGAGGCCGCTAATCTAATAAAATTATAGTATAATTTTTTTTCTAAAATTGATTATTACATAATTAAAATAAAAATTAAAGAGAAATATAGAAAAATATTTTAAAGTCTTTAAATTAATAATTATTACACACAAAAAGTACAAAATATTTAAAGATACATAGGTTTTTTTTTTTTGCTAATATTAAAGATATATAGGTAGACTATAAAAAGAAACACAGATTATACTACTTCAAAACTTGACATACTTTTAGAATTAATTCAAATATAATAAAGTGCAGATAAAATATTCCATGAATACAAATAAAAAAGAGAAAGAACATTAAATGGCAGGGATTCGCCAAAAGGACATTGGGCTTTGTTTTTTCGGTCGCATAGGGAACTGGGTTTGAAGTTTTTTTATTTTTTTATTTTCGAAACTGGGTTTGATCTCTCGTTGGAAACAATTTTTTATTTATTTTTTGTCATCGACCTCTAGGAACATTCACAACACTGTATACTGATAATAAAGGAAAAAGAAAAACAGAACAAGAAAAAAAATATTAAGCAAAAAAGAAAAAAAGGAACAAATGTTTCTTATGATCTTTACTATTTTATATCTTTGAAAACAAAGAAAAAAAAATTAAAACAAAATTTATTATAAAAAAAAATTAAAGAAGTAGAGTTAAACAAAAGGAGCTAATAGAAAAGAGTAGAATAGATTGGTGAAAATATTTAATATGTATGAAAAATTATATGTAACTTTAGTTTATTGTATAAGATAAAAAAAAAAAAAAACACTTTTCCAACTTCAATCCAATCGTGAATTAATACATATTATTATTTTTGGTGAAAGCAATCATTTATAACTGTATCACCAAAAAAAAAAAAAAAGAAAGCATTTTATGATTCTATATATCAAATAGATACCATTTGGGCGTTTTCTGATATACCTCTGAACTAGGAAGTTGGATCTTTCCTCTAGGTCCTGCTTGTTCTTTAATCAAATACCATTTTTTTTTTTTGCTTGATTCAGAAGAAAGTTTCGGAATTGAAAAAAAAACTTTGTGAGATATGAGTTTTCCTGACTCTCGCCCTCCGCTTATGCCGTCTCTTGGAGCGTACAGTAGTGGTCATGCAATTGGTCTCTGTCCTCAATTCCCCATCCACGATGGTTTTCAAGAACACCAATATTCTCAGCTGCAACACCAAGGCCCTCCCTTCAAGAGACCCAAAACCTCTCCTTCAAATTTTCTGTCTGAAATTCATTCAAATTCTTTGTTTTTCCCATTTGTGAGCAATGATTCCGTATTTGGTTGCTGTCCTCGATTTCCAACGATCAACGAAGACCAACAGCATTCTCAATTTGAGCAGCTGATTCTTCCTTGCTCAAAAAAACCCAGAATTTCTGAACAACCCAATTCAATATCTTTGCCTTGCCCACCTATTAACAACGGTATTAGCGATGACGATTATGGTTTCTGGGACCAACATTCTCAATTTGAACAGCATGCTCCTCCATTGAAGAAACCCAGATTTTCTGAAGAAATCCACTCAAATTCTTTGCCTTACCCACCTCTGAATGCATCAACAAATCCGCCACCAAGTGCTCAAAGCAATAAGGGTGCAAAATTCAAAGTGGGTATCTGCAGGAACGATGAAAACTGCAACTTTGCACATGGGATCGAGAATTTGCCACAACTTTCTCCCAATTGGCAAGGACCTGTTGAAGATCGGTTGCCATCTGGTAACTGGGATGGTGACCAGAAACTGATCCACTGGATGAAAAGGTGTAGTTTTCTTCATGAACATCCAGCAAAGTTCGGGGACAAATTGGGTAGGTTCAGTCAGAGCAAAGTATTGAGGATGGTAAATGGAAGAGGCTGCAATGATCCTGAAAATAATAGGTCTGTGAATACCAGTTCAGATGAATTGCCAGTAAATCCCAAGCCTGCATATTGGAAGACGAAGTTATGTAAAAAGTGGGAGACTAGGGGAATATGCTCCTTCGGAGAGAAATGCCACTTTGCTCATGGGCAAGAAGGTATGCACTTGTGCTCTGCTTAGCATAATTTGGGATTTGATCTTAGATGGAGGTATTAAAAGCAAGTAGAATAAAGAAAGGATCTCGTAGTGTGAACATTAGACAATATAATTACCTATGTATATTTGCCTTGTGTTGTTAATTGAAGAACCCTTTTGTAATTATGCATAGAGAATTATGCACTTTTTAAGTATACACCATGTTATGTGATAGAACATGCGTGACTATGGCCCTTATGAACAAGTTCTTAACAGAATGAAAAGTTCAGATATTGTATTTCAAGGCTTCAAAATAAGACCCTTAGCAACTCTGTTTGTTGGAGGCTTTATCTTTATAGATATCTGAATTAAGCTATACTGCTTTTGGGCTTACCATATAGCACCTTATCCCACTGTTTAGTAGTAGGGTGAAAGAAAATTCCATGTATACAGTCATATAAATATTGCACTTATCCGGATTTTAACTGTGCATAATGAAAGTTGTGGAGAACTAGTTTCTGAAAATGTTTTCATCGTCTGAAAATTAATTCCACATATTGTTAAACTGATTGGATAGTAGTGTTTTATAAGTTGGACTGGGCCAAGGGAGATTAGATGGTATGGAAAGTTGTCAGTAGTTTTCTCCTTATCAAAATGGTTGATGAAATTGAAGTAAATTTTTTAGGATAGAATGTCTTACTTTTAGAATTTACCTATGGTTGTCTGTCCTTTATCGGCTCATGATTTTGGAACTAAAATGTTGGCAAAAAAAGAAAGGTGCACATCCATGTGTATTTGTTGCTGATCTGTATGTGTTTCGTGTCTTGTAATTTGCAGATACAAGTTTTTGAATATTCTATTTTTGTTTTTTATCCTCGTTGAAACCTTTATTTGATTGAAATTTTTTTCTACATGTTTAAATTTGTTCCATAATGATTGATTATTGGATAGAGATTGTCCTCTGTCAGTCCGAAATGTGCCAGGTGAATGAGTATTTTTTCCATCGAATGGGATGGGCTCCAAAAAGTGGATTGCAGAGGTTTTTAAGATATAAATTGCTATTAGTTTTAATCATCTCTACGTGCTGAGTTGATTGAAATTTGAAAGCCACTTTTGTTGACCTAAAAAGTGAATTTCTTTGGTTTCTAGTTTTGGTTTTGTAATGTTGGGTTTCCTTTAAAATCAGAGTTGCAAGTGCTTGGTGGGGGAATCGAAGCAGAAGCTGGGAACAGTGGCCAACAACCCATGTTGTTGGTAATGGGTCAACTCCAAGTGCAATGAGAGGTGTAGCTATTTTTTATGGAGGGAAGACAAAAGGGGTGCTTACCAATGTGGAAAGTGCCCAAGAAGCTCAATCAAATATATGCAGATTGGGCTTCATGAGCTGAAGCTGGTGAACAACTTACCAGGCAGAGAAGTAGATAGCTGAGTTTGAGTTGTTTTTCAAATGGTTGGAGTCTTCTTCCTGGTGGTCAAGCAATTTCCAAGACTTCTACTGGCTTCAAGATTTTGTGTCATGTTCTGTTTCTGTTTCTTAGGTCATTGATTGTTGTTAGTCAGGCCAATAATTTTGTTCTCAGAAATTGGAAAGTTGCAAATTGACCAAAAAGGAAAGAAAAAAAAAAGAACGTGATATATAACATTGCAAATTGGAACTGGATAGTTGTTGTAGTATTCAACAATGTGAATATTCAATTTACCAAAAAAAAAAAAACAATGTGAATATTCAAAACAAAGGAACATTTTTTATTTTAGTTTTTGAAATATGTACACCATTAATTAATTGGTAGCAATGATATATCATTGGGTTAGGTAAGTTTTGGAGAAATGGCTTATATTGTACTAGAATTGCAAATTTTCAATCTTGCATATTTTATTCTAAAGCATAGCCTTTTAAACTTCCCAAATAATTTTGTTATTCTCCACAATCCTATCACGAATTCTGAAATGCTTTTAGATGTTTTTGATAATTAGAAAGCAATTTAATGCAAAGGTCGTGAATGTGGAAAACATTATTATAATAATTTCAAACAAGGACAGTTGTCGGGACAGGAGGCTCCTGAGTCACCACTTAATAACTCCTCTCTCTCTCTCATCAAAAACCGAAGCAACCATCCAATGGAGAGACGTAGTCATGCTCGCTCGCCTATCTTCCACATCCACCTCTTACCTCCTCTCTCTCTCCAACAAATTCTCTCTCCGCAGCTTCACGACGACAAGAAGAGCTCTCTCTTGCATCTCTACCACCACCATGTCTATTACCCTTCAGTCCCATGCCTTCGCAGGGAACCCTCTGAGATCCAACACCCCAAAACAAGGGCACCCATTTTCACCCACCCAAGCCCTCGAAACCCTCAAAGCCCAGCTTTTGGAGACTAATGCCCAGCCCCCATCTTCCCCTGCTTTCAAGGTCTTGCCTTTCAGAAGGGGCAGGCCTTTGGCCTATTCCAGCGTCGAGACTGGTCATTCCCAGCCGAATTGGCATCTGGGTTGGATCAGTTTGGACCGTTGCAAGGGATTGCTGGAGAATTCTGGTGTCCAGCTGACCGGAGACTCGCTGGTCTATCTGGGTTTTCGTGTCGAGGACGATGTAATTTACTGGGCAATTGATGTTTCTGGTGAGGGTAGTTTGGTTTCTGAATTGGGTAGCGAACAGTCATGCTTTGTTGAACTTAGAACGCTGATGGTGGCCACTGATTGGGCTGATGATCGGGCTATGGCTGACTTGGCTATTGCTGGTCATGTGAGTTTTCTGATGGGTATAGCCTATTGGCTTGCCTTTTATTAATAATTTTTCATAAAATTGTTGGTAAATTCTTATGAAAAGAATCAAACCAATTATTTATTTTGTTGGTTTGTTAGCATAACAGTTATGTTACAATCAATTTTTTTGATCCTGTTTGTTTTTAGAATAGAAGTATTTCAACTAATATAGAAAGGAGGGAGGGAGATGTAAACCTCAAAAGATCAAGTTTTTATTTATTTTCCTTTACCAAGTAGACTGTGAAGGTGCTTTGTAGTTTGTAGCAAATTCACCATAAGAAGTCAGAGATCTTTCAGCTACAGTAGCATTTGCCATCATCATTTTCCCGAGCGTAATTTTTATTTAATTATTTATTTATTTTTTATGGTTTTTGTGTATAATCAGGCAAGGGCTTTGCTGGAATGGCACGGTCTAGCACAATTTTGTGGACATTGTGGAGGAAAAACAGTTCCCATGGAAGCTGGATTGCGGAAGCAATGTTCAAATGAGTTGTGCAAAAAGAGAATCTATCCTCGTACTGATCCTGTATGATTTTATCCTTGTCATTGTTTATTTATTTGTTGTGGTGCTTCAATGTTGTAGGTAGTTTATTGAGTGCTTTGGATGTTTATTTGATTTCTCTGACTCAAGTTCCTTTGGAACAGGTTGTCATTATGTTAGTAATTGATAGAGAGAACGACCGTGCACTTTTAAGCAGACAATCTAGATTTGTACCCCGAATGTGGAGTTGCTTAGCTGGTTTTATAGAGGTATGTACCTTGGCTAACTTTCGGTCTATTTCATGTTTTAGATACCTTTAAGGAGATCCTTAAATTGCCTTCCTTACCATTATTGATGCACCCAACCAAAATAATGAAAAGGTTCATTTTATGAATTCAAATATGTGAGCTTCTTTTACCAAATTGAGGACTCTTTATGTCTTTGTGACCTAGACTTAAGCAAGCTGTATATGTTTTGCATTTTCAGAAATGTAAATGTCTTCCATAGCTTTGTATGTATTGATTATTTCTTTTTTTCATTTTCTTTTGAAAAAAATAAAAATAAAAATATAGAGAATGCTTTCTGAATTTTTTCTTTGTTTTTATAGCTGTAGTAATTTTTCAGCATGTCTTTTTTTTTAAATTTCATTATTTTGGACCTTTCTATTGTCCTTAGCCAGGAGAAAGTTTAGAAGAGNCATGTCTTTTTTTTTTAAATTTCATTATTTTGGACCTTTCTATTGTCCTTAGCCAGGAGAAAGTTTAGAAGAGGCAGTGAGGAGAGAAACTTGGGAGGAGACTGGTATTGAAGTAGGAGAAGTCATCTATCATAGTTCTCAGCCCTGGCCTGGTATGAAACTTTCTTCCTATCTTCATTTGGTTGCTGTTATAAAAATGTAATAAAGCTGATGTTCTTGTGGATCCCTTAGCTATCACTTACATATTCCAAGTTATTTCTATCATTCACTGCATTTTATGGAAGCATCTTCCACTTTTGAACTGCCATTGTCGTGCCTATGTTTTGGTGGCATATCCATTATTGTACCTTAAAATAGAGAACATCTCTATGACCATCCTTCTGCACATTTCCTCTAATTCTAGCTTTTAAGGCTACGTCGGAGTTACAAATACTTTAACACTTTTCCACCAATTAATAGATAATTTGTTTCATATCTAGTCATGCTTAATATCCCAATCACATAAGCCGCTCATTTTTAGTTTGTTTATACAGTAACAGAGTTGCATTTGTTGATTTGTATATTAACTGTATCTGGTTATATGAAGATGTATATGTGAGTTCTCTTGGTGTTTAAATCTTGATTACAGTCACCTGAGATTCATATAAAAGTTAAAGTAGTTGAAACCAATATTATTGTATCTGGTGATATGAATCTAGTATATTTGAGTTCTGATGGTGTTTAAATCTTGATTACAGTCACCTGAGATTCGGATTAAAGTTAATGTAGTTGAAACCTTGAAAATAATGGCCTGTTAATTTCATGAGTTATCAAAGGCGCATTATTTGCGCGCATCTAAATTGTTTAGAAGTCTCAGTTAATTTTCATCAGAGTTTTGTTACTTGTAACAGACATTCATTTCATGCAGTCTATGTACACTTCTTGGATTACTCTGCCTTACTAATTCATTTTTTTCTTCATCTTGTTCTTCTCCAGTTGGACCGAGTAGCATACCATGCCAGTTGATGATTGGGTTTTTTGCCTATGCAAAATCACTTGAAATAAAGGTGGATAAGGAAGAGTTGGAAGGTACATCTAGCATAACCCTGAATATATTTTTATTACCCCTGTCAAATTTTCCATTCTTTATATTGAACTTCTCTTCTAATAATTTTATGTCCATATTAATTCTTTGTTTTTCCCTTAAAATAAATTATTGTAAAATATTATTATTATTATTGTTATTATATATATATATATATATAACTATATGATATATGTGCAATAAGAAGGCACTTGCACCATGATGCAATTTTGGTGTAGTATGCTTGATGCAAATATTCACATGTAAATCTTTTTTGGAACCTTTTGTGTGTAATTCATTTCAATTTTCGATTTTCTAACATAATTGTCATGAAAATTGCATTGCTGGATACAACAGTTACTCATTTTCTTTTCTGCATTCTATACATATTGGTCTTTATTGTTTTAGTAGATTATATTTATTTATGGAACGTACTATAGATGAACAATAGAATTTGCATAAAGTTACATGCAAATTGTTTCTGGTAAAAGTTTCAACATTGTTTGTACATTGTCTAGATGCCAAGTGGCACAGCAGGGAAGATGTGAAAAAGGCTTTGACATTTGCTGAGTACAAGAAGGCACAAAAAACAGCCGCAGCCAAGGTAGAACAAATGTGCAAGGGAGTTGAAAAAGGACAGAACTTCTCTGCAGACTTCAACGTGGAAAGCGGTGAACTTGCTCCTATGTTTATCCCTGGACCATTTGCAATTGCTCACCATCTCATCTCTTCTTGGGCATATCAGGAAGTTGATCATCTTCTGAAACAACCTAGTGGTTCTTTGTCAAATTTGTAGCAGTGGCTTGTTTCATTCTCGAACTCATTGAAATCTTGTTTCATTCTCAAACTCATTGAAATCTGGAACTGAATTTTTTATCTTGTTCAAAAAAGGAATATACTATTATATGTTAGTTCATAAGGTGGATGAGGGCGGTTAGTTTCGAATGCAGCTGGTGTTCTATCAGCCAACCAATACGTCCATGTTATAGTTTATCTAATATCCATGACGAAAATGAGTAGCTTTTTTTTGCCCCTTTTTTTTTTTTTTGGGTATATCCTATCTGCTTATAATTCATATGTTTAACTGTTCATGATGCAGTTGAAAGCAAATTTATCAAGGGACTTATTTATTTTTTTCTTGCCAATTTAACTTCTTGGGTGCGCCATATTGTTTATTATTTCAGGTGCAGAAATTGCATTCTGAAATAAGGCAATTTCCTGAACAGATACTGTTATATTATTTACTTATTGAGGATTTAAAGAATTATCCATGTTTTGAAGCATGGTTTTCATGGTTTTCTGCTGTAAAAGAATCATAGAAAGAGGAATTATATTTTATTTACTTGATGGACACGTTCACAATATTACCGATTGAGTAATATGTTCCCAGCTAGAGGTATAAAAATGAACGGATCTAAGAGCACAGCACGAATATAATATGTTTAAATTGAACACAGCACGAACATAACACGTTATAAATCGTATTATGTTTAGCATGAAGCACGTAATGAACTAGCACGCCTCAAGTCTATAATGAGTCAGGCACAATACAGACACGTGATATGCCAGGCACAACACATGCACGGCACAAACACGCCAGAGGCTAGGCACGTGATGGGTCATGCACAATACAAGCACATGACAAGCTACATGAATATACATACTAACAATTTAGGCAAAATATAAACTTATCACAATACAAACAATAATAAATAATTTATCATATAAAATCTATTGTACAAATATTTGTTTTACAATAATAGACTATTAAATTACTTTATTAAAATCTAGATATAAAATTGAAAAGATTATTTAGTTGATTCTTTCTCGAATATAGATTTAAATTCAAAATTTGATTTGGAATAAAATGTATAAAATAAAACTATTAATATATTTTTTTTATTTTTTTAATTGTAAATAATTATTGTGTTATTTACTAATTAAAACATAAAATATATTATTTAATTATTAATTTAATTTATTTTTAATATTTATTTTGAATAATTTTTATTCAGTTATATAATTTATATTATAAAAAATATACAAAATATAATTGGCACGAGCACATAAATATTTGGATCTATAGCACGCTTGGCACGGTACGAAAATTAAATTAGCCAGTACGAACACAACACGAAAAAATAAATGAACTAGCACAGATACATACGTATCGACTTTTAAATGGACCGAACCAACATGTACGGCTCACTTTACACCTCTATTCCCAACTATCCCTAAGTGTTATAAATAGAGAAAATAGCATTGCTATGGCTCTTTTTTACTACTGTAATCACTTAATTGAAATTAGACTTTAGCAGCAGCATATTTGTTTTCATAAATATAAATCAACCACCATGATAGCAAAGATATCAAGAGTATTGAACCTTATTATTAATTCTCTTCCAGGGACAGTTCAGGTGGTCTAAGGCATCCTCTTTACAAGGGCAACCTTATTTCTAGTACCTGCCCGAGCAGGAAATATATATTATGATTAAAAAAAAAGAAAAAAAAAGAGCCTTATTATCAATCATTTTCCCAGGACTTGGCCCATTTTATAGTTGATCTGGCTAAAGCATCCATTGGGTCGATGCATTTCTCAAGAAGAGGATCTTTGAGAGGTAGAAGTCCCTGCATCTCATCAGCAGCAAGGATGACTGTGTTCACACCACTCACCAAAAGAACTTGAACTGCAATTTTTAGCAGATTCCTTGCCCCTTTGAAATCCCTTCTGTTCACTGCTTCTATTGCAGGGTTTACAACATGCTCCATTGTTGCTCTGTCTGGCAAAACAACCTCAAAGCCCTGCACATTCAGCTTCCATTCAAAATGTTGGTACCACATGCATACTGTCTCCAAACTAGTTTCCAATTCTTATCCTCACATTACATAAACAAAAATTTGTTGTACATTTACTCTAGAAGTCATAAATTTTTTGACATATTAGACACCATACTGAACTGAGGAAAAAAGGGCATGGATTGCTAATTTTTTTTATTTTTTATTTTACCTGATTCTGCAGCTTATCCTGATAATAACCAGCCATCAAAGTTGGATTGGTGGCAAGCACTCCGATCCTCACATTACTCCCAATTTCAACCGGCTTCAACTTAGCTTCCCTGAGCTCCTTTGCAACACACTCACCCAAATGAAGGAATGGCAAAGAACAGCCCTCGGATACATCACCATGCCACACATGAGATAGGTGACATGGCATGACTATGCAGCCAGCTCCAGAGTTCTCAAGAAACGCCCTTTTTCTCCGCAACATTTCGACCATGAAGCAGTTCATGTTGGATTTGATTTCAACAATTTTGCTGTCCAGTGGGTGGTGAGAACCCAGAAGGGGAAGCTCCAAATATGAAGCCGGGTCGCTGCAGACAACAAAAGGTGGGCATTCTCCAGACTTTGAACTCCACCGGACAAGCTTTTCCAGGAAAATTAAAGTGGAAAAAGTGGATGCCCCTCCAATGATACCAACTGTGTTTGGTTGGCTGAGCAAATAATTGGGGTTTTTTGGTCTTGTTGGAGCTATGTTGGAGTGGAAAAGCTTGTTGGGTTCAGGTGAATCTCCACCCTCAGCAGTTTGCACAAGAAGTGAAGATACTTGCAAAGCGATAGACAGATTAGATCTTGTTCTGTATTGGGTAGTTTTCTTGTTTACAGGACCAAAAACTTGTGGACCAGATGATTTGTGAAAGGACATTGCCATGCCCCCATCAAACATTTTTATTGAATGGTAACTGAAAAGCCTTTTCTTTTTTTTCTTTTTCTTTTTTTTTTCCTGTTCGTTCTGTTTGCTCTTCCAAATTTGCAGCTTTTTAGCTACAAATTCTAGCAGAAGACCAAGATGCCAGATTTTGGAAAACCAAACTCACCCCAGAAACTTTGAGAATCCCAGGGCCACTTCCAGCTCTAAAGGCTAAAACCCATCAAACCCCAGTGGAATAGATCCTAAAAAGAAGCATATAATTGACTTCTTGCATACCAAAATTGGCTACAGACAAAACTCATAATTATGCCAAACTTGGCAACTGCTACTCTCAACCCTCACCTGTTATTTATGCTCCAGATCCTTTAAAAGATCAAGAACATAAGACAGAAAAACAAGAATTTCTTTTACCAAAGAATTTCAGACATCAGAAGGAGGATTTCATTGAGGCAAGGCAAACATGATATCCTTCAACTTGAGAGAGAGAGGGTTTAAATATGCACAGTAAACATATTGAATGTCCAATCATCAAATGTTAGGAGGAATCTATATAATTGTTACAGCATTTTGCCACGGCAGCATTGTCAACCATTGAGAACTAGATGATATAAATAACTCGGTAAGAAAATTTTCCAAAGGAGGAAAAATAAATAAATACACACACACAAACAAACCATATCAAGGACAGGCTCAAGACATAAATTTGATCTGAACTATTTTATCCTTTTTCTGACAAATAAGATAAGCGTTGCAGTGTGGCATGACTCAGAAACTGAGTACTGTCCAATTGCAGTGTATTTTAAGTATTTCAAATTTCAACAACCCTCTTCCCCCAAGAATTAGAAAAACCATAAGAAAAAATTGAACCTCATCTATCTACCATGATGATCAATACTCGCCACATGTACATCTAGCATGATGATCAATCAGGATGATTATTACCACTTAAATTCTCCAATCAAAATTGGTTTTGTTTTTTTGGTGAATATCAAAATTTTTTTTATTTTGGTGTCTCATTTAAGCTGCCTATTGTTGTTGTTAACCAACCACTTCTTTTGAAAATTCAAGTTTATAGAAAAATAGTCCATAAACCTTAATGGTTTATATAGGCGAATCATTTTTTTCAGATCGTTTAATCATCAATACAACTGTTAACAAAAAACGAGGTCCAACATGTAAAAGTGAAAATAATATTTCAAAAACTGGCATTAATATGGATAGTTAATCCATAACTTAGTAGTTTTGATACCATATTAAAATATTATTTTTTATTGAAGCTCAAATTTATAGAAAATGAATTTAAAATGCTTTATATACTTTAATAGATGTTATGTGACATTAAAGTGTCGTTTGATAACTCATTCATTTATGGTTTTTAATTTTTATTTTTGAAAACTAAAAATGAAAATGCGTTTGATAACCATTTTTATTTTTATTTTTTTAAAAAAATGTGTTTGATAATCATTTTCATTTTTTTAAATCTAAAAACTATTTTTATTTTTCTTTAAAAAAAACTTTAAAAAGTCATTTTCATTTTCAGTTTTTTTTTTTTTGTCATTGATAATTGTAAGATACAATACAACTCGAATAAGACTTGAATATAAGACTGCCCATACTGACACCGTTCATATGTGGTCGAGACAACGAATTGCTCGAACAAGGTTAGAACCCGGGATTGTCCTGTCAGGGCCGAAACTCGGGACTGCCCAGTCGAGGCCTGAAACTGGAAATGCCTAGTCGGAGCCGCAACTTGAGACCGCCTGGTCGGTGCTGCAACCCGGGACCGTCAGTCTGAGCCGGAACCCGAGATAGCCCGGTCTGGACTGGAACCCGGGACAGCCCGGTCCGAGCTGCAATCTAGGACCGCCCATTTAGGGCCGCAATCCGGGCTGGAATCCTAGACAGCCCGGTTGAGACCAGAACCTGAGACCTCCTGGTCAAAGCAGGAACCTGGGACCCAGGACCGCCTGATCCAAGCCGGAACCCGGGACAGCTCTGTCGGAGCAGGAACTCGGGATAGCCCAGTTGGAGCTGGAACTTGGGACCTCTCGGTCGAGGCTGAAACTTGGGACCTCTCAGTCCGAGCTGGAACCCAAGACCGCCCAGTCCAGGTTGGAACATGGGATCGCCCGATCCAAACCAGAACCCGGGACAGCTCGGGCTGGAACCCAAGACTGCCTTGTCGAGGCCGGAACCCAGGACCGCTCGGTCCGAGTCGTAACACAGGACTGCCTGGTAAAGGCCGGAACTCAAGACAACCCGGTCTGTGCAGGAACCCGGGATAGCCCAGTTGGAGCTGGAACTTAGGACCTCTCGGTCCGAGCTGGAACCCGAGACCGCCCAGTCCAGGCTGGAACATGGGATCGCCCGATCCAAACCAGAACCCGAGACAGCTAGGGCTTGAACCCAAGACTGCCTGGTAGAGGCCAGAACCCAGGACAACCCGGTCTGTGCAGGAACCCGGGACATCCCAGTCAGGATCAGAACCCAAGATAGCCCAGTCAGAGCCGAAACCTGGGATTGCCAAGCCCAAGCCAGAACATGGGATAGCCTGATCGAGGGCAATACCCTGGACCGCCGAGATTGTCTGGTCCGAACTTGAACCCGGGATCAAGACAGCCTGGTTCGAGCCGAAACCTGAGACACTACAGTCGGTGCCAAAATTTAAAATCGACAATAATCAAATATTAATTTATTTAAATTTATTTGTAAAATTTTAACAAAAAAATAAAATGAATAAAAATGTTATCAAAAATAATTTTTTTACATAAAAAAAATCAAAAAATAATTGTTATTTTCTATTTTTTTCTTTTTAGCAAAAACATAAACCATAAATTATAAATAAAATCTATAAATTATAAATTATAAAATAAAATTAAAAATTAAAAATTCAAATTAAAAAATAAATGCATTAACAAACAAATACTAAATTAAACAAAAAAATCCTCCCACACACTCCACAGGCATATGTAAGAACAATCTCGAAGTGTTTCTTAGATTTTCAACTACCTCATAGAAATAAGCGCCTCTAATAATATGATTTCCTGTTCCAAGATATGAAAAGAAAAATTAATAATAATAAAATTGACTTTTTCTTTCTGTTGAGTGGTGATATTGGGGCTTGCTATTCAACACCACCTATCATTTCCATTCATAGGGATTAAAATATCTTTATCAGTCAATAAGTGAATGATATAATAAACAATGTTTTGGGCCACGAAGAACCATTGTATTGGCTCATACCCAAAAAATATTGAAAACTTTTCTTCTTCAACAACAGAGAAAGGTCTGAACTAACGACACCCTGACACGCGGAATTTTGTTACAAAATGAAGTTTCTTGAGATGGACAGTAAGACAAAACTAGATATAATATGTCTTGCTCAATCAATGTAAAGCTTGACTGAGTCACACAAAGTTATTGGTTCTTATGGTGAGTAGGAAGATCTTTCAGCTTGAGATCTAAAATCTAAAATCTTTGGTAATTTCATTAGGAAAATAAGTTTGAATTTTCTGTCATTTAGTTTTACGTATAGATTTTAGATTAGATGACGAGGGTGTTAAATTACTATTCATATCAAAAATTTAAGCTATTAAAAAATAAATTTATTATATATATACATTATTTTGGATAAATTTTGAACACGAAGTCTACAATAATTCCTTCATTATAATTTTCTATATAAAATTTATCCTGAATAATTTATATTTATAAATATATACATATGTAAATTTTTATCATACCTATTAATTTATAAATACACATTATTCTGGATAAATTCTACACACAAAATCCATGAGAAAAGAACAATAAACTAGTGTATAATATTCTTCTTCACTTATAGGCATTTTTAATCTTTAATTACAAGTGTTAATTCTTTTAAATCAACAATACAATAAATAAAGATTTTAACTTTAATCATTCTTTTGTTATTTTGACTGTGTTGTAATTTGAACGGAGATTTTTTAAGCTCCGGTAACATATTAAATTATTATTTATTTAAAAAAAAATGAGTTTAATATATTTATAGGGTTTTACATTGAGCTCCTTCATGTTTATCTCCAGTAGTTTTTTTAATGGGTTTTGTCTGCTCTATGAAATTGACATCTAATTAATTAAAAAAAAAAAAGTCTTATGTGTTGATAGCTGCCAAAACACCATGTGACTCGTGACTCAAGGAGTAAATCCTTTTGGAATGTCCATTTTCGATCCACACCCTTCTAATCAGAGTATATATTTGGCTATGAGTAAAACTATTATAATATGGTTTTAAAAATATAATATTTCTCATAAGTTATTGTTTTTAAACTAGAATATAGATTCTTATATAGTTCATGGCCAAGAATGAACTTAGTGCTTTTTTTTTTGTTTTTACATATAAATTATTAGGAGCACCTTGCAAGTTGTGGTTCTTCTCTGGTCATGGTGAAAACACGAGAAGGATTGGTGAAATCCAAAGAAGCACCTCGCCCGAAATCTTTCCACCAGGGGATAGTGACAGTATCATGTGGATTGTCAGTCCTCCATTGTGTTCCAACATTGTGGTCCATCCAGGTGTCAAAATGGTCATCATAGGGATCCTGGGAATCTTGGAACAGAGAATCTTGAAAGTTTGGAGGGGCCTGGTCGACATCATTGGCCCTATCGGTAGGATTGTCAAAGTCACCAGATGGGCCTAAATCCATAGGAGAGGGATTCGAAGGGCCTGGCTCTGGAACCTCGGATGGGCCTGGCTCTTCAGGAAGAGGGCCAGGAGGAGAATGGTCAGGGATAATGAGGATTTCATCAGGACCTGAAATCTCATTAAGGCTGTTAATTTCACGAAGGAAATTTTGAAGTGAGAGCTTCTGGGTAAGGGATAGTTGGGCCTTTGAAACCGTGGCCCATTCATAAGCCATTCCTTGAGCCCATAATTTACCAGTTGTCTTGTTGAAGTAATATGGCCTATGAAGAATGAAAATAGAATATGTCTCTTTTTGTTTGTCTGGCGGGAGCTTCCATAAGTTCTTGTACTGAAGAATCTTGTAGAGTTCTTCCCTCCACCACTGAAGGTTGTGAAACCATTCTAGAAAGGTCCAAAGAAGGGAATCATGGTTGGTTGTATTTATCAGGTGATCTAGGAGAGGAAGAGTGGGAAAGACAAGAGCAACAGAATGTTCTGTAATACAACACCATAGGTACCAGAGAAGCTCATCAGAAAAGGTCAGGCTAGGATCAAAGTGGAAAGGGACTACAGAATAAAACTTATTATTCCATAGAGAGGCCCTATGGGGCTGTTCAAACGAAATGAGCACATGGTAGAGATAGGTGGTTCTCTTTTCTTGAGCAAAGGCAAGGATGATATGTGGGGGAAAATGATCATTAAGATCAGGAGGAAGGTTCCTCTGGACAGTTGCTCGGTCAGGGAGATGAAGAGGGTTGGCCATCATAACCAAGGGAAAAGAGGTTATGCGAGGTTGAATAGTGGGGTCGATCAGAGATTCTTCTGGAATATAAGTGTATTCCATTAGATTAGTGATAGTACGGGAATGAGGGGTGAGATTCTGAGAAGGGATAGAGAAAGTGGAAGATGATGTTGAATACCATTCAGACAACCTACAAGATTCCCGAGGAAGTCACAGAATCCGAAGCCTCTTCCTCTGACGGCCTTCCCTTTGCCCAGTCCATGGCCATTTTTCCTGTGGCCTCAGAAAAGAAAATCCCGGTGTCCCAGTTCTACCCGAACGGCAAAAAGATTTATGTTGATAAGATCAACGGCCACTTCATATGGGATAGTGCTCCTGAAAAATGTGACCCAGACTGTGACTGTCACAGTGACCATTCCGATGATGATGACATCTGCCTTCCCAGGGATTCTTATATCCTAGAAAGAAGGAAGCCTGTGACTAGGTGCAAACCTGTCTCCCATCAAAAAAGACACCATCTTGATGATCCAGACTCCCCCTGGATTACTCCTATGATGAAATCTCCTCCTCCCCCGAGGACGCCCATCCATGAGCTTCTCCGACAAAGCTGTAAGTCCATCCCCGCTCACATACCCACAGGGCAGCCCGTTCCCTGTATGATGCTTGGATCCCAAGCTTCCCAGAGCTCTTATGATGTAGACTTTCCGGCCTTTCCCAAGGCCCCTGCTCCTACTCGGCCTTTTGTTCTTCAGAAGAAGGTCACCCCCTCCGGAGAGATAGCTCCCCTCACCACCGGTGAAGAAGTTCTTAACTGGCAGTCCGCTGCCATTCAAAGCAACACCCATACTCTCCAGAGAATAGATGGCAAGCTTGATCAGATTGTGGGACATTCTCACTATCTTGATGAGAAAGTTAGTTCCTTATCCGAAGACCTTCAGACTTTCTACTTAAAGCTTCTCGGCAAAATAGAATTTCTCCATACTGAGCTTCAGCGGCTCATCCGACAGGGCTCCTTCGGCCACGAATATCTTGAAAAAGAAGATAAGCTTCGGCAGATGCAGAAACAGCTTCAGCAAATTACTGATGATGTAAGACACAGGGATCCCCTGGCCTCTTCCTCGAATGTCCAGCAGTCTAGCTTTGCGACTCTAGTTCCCCCTGTGGCTCTTACAATGACTTATGAGCTCTTGAGAAGGTTTCCCCAGGACCTCTCTTCTTCCCCTCCTCCCCGGAGGCTGACTCCTAGACCCAGGATGCAGCCTGCACCTGGACCAAGGATGCTATCTTCCCCTTTGACATATCCCCATGGCGATACATCTGGCCAGCATCCTCCTTAGCAGATGGCCATTAGCCATCAGATTCCCCCTTCCACAGATTCGTCTGGATCTCCTACCGCCACAGACTATGGTGGAGAAAGTTCTGATAGTGATCTTGTTGAGATCACTAATCTTCTTATGGCAGACCCTCCTCCTTCAGGCACTACCAGACAGGAATCTCGTCCTGATCCAACTGTTGAAATCCCTTCTGATGAAGATATTGGGGAAACTAATACCCCTCTAGGCCCCTTGCCGACTGATGAATTTCCTAAACCCAATACCGGCCCTTGGTTTAGCCTTGACGATGTTCCCCCTCACCAATGGGACAATAAGTTCAAAGAATTTGCTGCCTGGATTGATAATCAAGCTGTGTGCCCAGGGGCGAATCCTAGGATTGTCCTTGTTGATTTTTTGTCCAGAACCGTTGGTTTTCTTAGAGACTGGTGGCAATCTCTGGGAGAATACAGACAGCTCCAGTTCTTAAATTTCCCCCTCAACCAGGCTCTTACTGAGCTTCGTCTCCAGTTCTTAGGCAAATCTCAGCCTCAGGAGCAGCAGAACAGAAAAGACTATTTCGCTATGAAATGCTGTTCTTTGAAAAGAAAGGATTTAGATATTCATTACCAAAGAATGTCTAAACACTTTTATGCTCTCAATGGTTTCGACAGCATTGAGCTCAAGCAGGTCTACATTACTTCCCTACCTGATGACATTCAGCCTGAATTAGAAAGGGAGGTTGCCTCTGACCAAAAGGGTCTTATTCATCTCACTCTCGGAGAGATCCACCAAAAGGCTCTTATTGCCTTGGAAAAGATATGCGAGCAGCATTCTTACTGGTCGAAATTCATGAGCAGAGGATCTAAGTTTGAGAAGTTATGCCAGAAGCCTTATCTTCAGATCAAATGCAAAGATAACAAGTGCTCTTGCTCTACAAAAAAGAGCCGTCATTTTCAGAAATATTCTTTTGCTCCCCAGAAAAGGAAATTCAGAAGCTCTTTCAAGAAAAAGGTTCGTTTTTTCAAACGGAAACCTCCAGGAGACAAGGACAGCAGATCAGATCGCTGTTTTATCTGTGGAAAGAGGGGCCACTTTGCCAAGCAATGCCCAAACAAACCACAGAAATCTGCTAGACTTGTCCAGACTCTCCAAATGCAGCTAGCTTCTAAGCATGATAATGACGCAGAGCTTGAATCTCTCTTCGCAGAGCAATCACATGATGATGAAGACACTATTTTTGCTCTCCATGAGTCTTCCTCAGACAGCTCAGGTGACGATCATAATCCTTTGTATTGCCTGAATCAAGTCTATCAAAGCATACAGTCTTCTCCTCCGATTCCCAATGTTGAGGTAGATCTTCTACTCTCCAAATATGATGTCCCTATTAAGCTTATTGCTTACATGGACACTGGTGCTCACAAGACTATGATGAACCCCTCTGTCCTTCCAGAAGACCAATGGGTTCCCCACAAGGAATATTTCAAGGCGGCAGACGACAGGGTTTTCTCTGTCAAATTAATCTCCAAGAGAAAAATAGGAATCAAGTTTTTTCCTAACTGTGTCATATGGACTCATGTGTTAGGGACTAATCTCCCTGACAAAGATCTTCTAATAGGAATGGATACCTATTTTCAAGCTCAGCACCTACGTATCCTTCCCCTTGGAATTAGGTATAAGAATCAATTCAAACCTTATACTGATATTCCTAAATTGTTTTCTCTTCAGCAGGCTTCTCAGCAATATTCGGGTTTCCAGAAAAGCCTCCTTCGCCTGTGTGCAAATTCCCACGAAGATTTTGAAAAACATCATCCCTTTCCTCTTTGGAGGAATCAGGCTTTCTTTGTCCAACTGCCTTTCAAGAAGAATGAGGATATAAATCCTACCAAGGCTTCTCATCCAGGGATAACTCCCTCGGACTTAAGGCTGGCCCGTGAGGAATGTGCCCAGCTCCTGGCCCAGGGTCTCATTGAACCCACTGTCTCTGATTGGGCCTGCCAGGTCTTTTATGTTGAAAAAAGGTCCGAGGTTATCAGAAAAAAGAAAAGACTTGTCATAGATTATAAACCTCTAAACCTCTTTCTGAAAGATGACAAGTTTCCTCTTCCAAAGATTCAACCCTTGTTTGCCCAACTTCATGAAACAAAAATCTTTTCTAAATTCGACCTCAAAGCAGGATTTTGGCAAATAGGGATTGATCCCGTTGATAGGCCCAAAACAGCCTTTTGCATTCCTAATGCCCAATACCAAAGGACTGTTCTTCCTTTTGGGCTAAAGGTTGCCCCGTCTCTTTTCCAAAAGGCTATGTTAAAAATTTTTGAGCCTATCCTGAATAACACTCTTGTCTACATAGACGATATCCTTATGTTCTCCAATACCCATGAAGAACATCACGCTCTGCTGACTCAGTTTTTGGATATATCCCAGCAGCATGGCATCATGCTCTCTGAGCAAAAGAGCTTTCTAGCTCAACCTTCCATCGATTTCCTTGGGTTGCACATCCGAGACGGAATTTATCAACCAGGCGATCACCTCACGCAAGAGCTGGTCAAATTCCCAAATGAAAATCTTACCCAGAAGCAGACTCAACAATTTTTGGGAATCATCAATTATGTAAGAAATTTTATCCCCAGGGTTGCTCATCACACAAGCAAGCTCTCTGCTCTGCTAAAGAAAGACCCTTCTCCCTGGAGTTCTACCCAGACTCAGGCCGTAAAAACCCTTAAAGAGATAGCCGCCCATCCTCCTCCTCTGAAGATCCCTGGCACAGGACAGCGGATCCTGCAGATTGATGCTAGTGATGATTATTGGGGAGCACTTCTCCTTGAAGAAGATGATCATGGAAAGAGGCATTATTGTGGCCATGCTAGCGGTCAGTTTTCTCCAGCAGAAAAGCACTACCATACCATCTACAAAGAGATCCTTGCTGTGAAATATGGTATTAAAAAGTTTGAATTCCATCTGCTTGGATACCATTTTTTGATCAACATGGACAATTCTTCCTTTCCTAGAGTCCTTGATTTTAAGAACAATGTCCTTCCTGACAAGCAGCTTATGCGTCTCAAAGACTGGTTCTCTAAATATGACTTCTCGGTCAAACATCTTAAAGGTAGAGAAAATTTAATTCCTGACTTTCTCTCAAGACCTCTTCCCATGAAACTTATCTCTCGCATAACCTCTTTTCCCCTGGTTATGATGGCCAACCCTCCTCATCTCCCTGACCGAGCAACTGTCCAAAGGAACCTTCCTCCTGATCTTAATGATCAT
This sequence comes from Ochetophila trinervis, assembly GCA_003254975.1. Classification (NCBI taxonomy): domain Eukaryota; kingdom Viridiplantae; phylum Streptophyta; class Magnoliopsida; order Rosales; family Rhamnaceae; genus Ochetophila; species Ochetophila trinervis. The sequence continues at coordinate 44,912 of QANX01003089.1, forward strand.
TTTCCCCCACATATCATCCTTGCCTTTGCTCAAGAAAAGAGAACCACCTATCTCTACCATGTGCTCCTTTCGTTTGAACAGCCCCATAGGGCCTCTCTATGGAATAATAAGTTTTATTCTGTAGTCCCTTTCCACTTTGATCCTAGCCTGACCTTTTCTGATGAGCTTCTCTGGTACCTATGGTGTTGTATTACAGAACATTCTGTTGCTCTTGTCTTTCCCACTCTTCCTCTCCTAGATCACCTGATAAATACAACCAACCATGATTCCCTTCTTTGGACCTTTCTAGAATGGTTTCACAACCTTCAGTGGTGGAGGGAAGAACTCTACAAGATTCTTCAGTACAAGAACTTATGGAAGCTCCCGCCAGACAAACAAAAAGAGACATCTTCTATTTTCATTCTTCATAGGCCATATTACTTCAACAAGACAACTGGTAAATTATGGGCTCAAGGAATGGCTTATGAATGGGCCACGGTTTCAAAGGCCCAACTATCCCTTACCCAGAAGCTCTCACTTCAAAATTTCCTTCGTGAAATTAACAGCCTTAATGAGATTTCAGGTCCTGATGAAATCCTCATTATCCCTGACCATTCTCCTCATGGCCCTCTTTCTGAAGAGCCAGGCCCATCCGGGGTTCCAGAGCCAGGCCCTTCGAATCCCTCTCCTATGGAGTTAGGCCCATCTGGTGACTTTGACAATCCTACCGATAGGGCCAATGATGTCGACCAGGCCCCTCCAAACTTTCAAGATTCTCTGTTCCAAGATTCCCAGGATCCCTATGATGACCATTTTGACACCTGGATGGACCACAATGTTGGAACACAATGGAGGACTGACAGCCCACGTGATACTGTCACTACCCCCTGGTGGAAAGATTTCGGGCGAGGTGCTTCTTTGGACTCGAATGACTCAGACTATCAAAATCGGCCTGAAGAGTGATATGGGCTTCATGAGCCTTCTTTTGCAGCTTCTCATAATTGGTCAGCCATGTAGAAGGCATTCTGTCCATTAATTCCTTTCGACAGAGAGTATGGGGAAACTGGACGATAATAGAGTACGTGGCATTGTTATACCAGTACACGATGTCTGGAGTCACAGGGACAACTTCCTCTAGGTACTGGTTTCCAGCCGATAAACAATAGGTCAAGTACCGATAATTCATAAGATTAAAACGCGATTAAATATCTTCAAAAATATTATGTTTAAATTTAGTCCGAGTCTCATGTTTAAAAATGATCAATTTTAGCTTAGATTGAACTCGAACTATAAATTTTTTTATATAGATTCAGTTAAAAGTCTGATCCATTAAGCTATCTATTAAAGTGCAAAGTAAGTCTATTTAAGCTGGCTTCTATCTTAGTTCGATATAATTTTTTTTATTTTTTTATATGTCTAAAAAGTTATTATTCCAAATCATAAATCATATCAAATTAACAAAAAAAATATTAAAAAAATTAATAATTAATTATCTATATTATGTCTATGTATATATATATAACAAATATTAATGTGAATCTTAGAATTTTTGATGTAATTGAATAATTTATTTATTTAGTATGTATAACAATATCAAATTTATTCTACTTGAAAAATGAAACTTATACTCTTTTTTTATTAAAATTTAAATTTATAATGTATCTTAAATGTATAAAAATATCACAATATAATTCTTTTATTTAAAATATAATATATTTTAAGTAAAAAAATATTTTCAAATCAAATTTTAAACTCTAAATTTGAGCTTAAATATTAAATCCGAAGCCTAAGCCTAAGCCTAATACTTAAATCTGAAATTCGCAAAGAATAAATTTCCACTAGCATATCTGCACGATATTGCTTTATTGCCTCTTATTTCATAAAGAAATTGAAAATGGACTTTGTAGACGTCAGTTGAAACTAGATAAAGAATGACAAGATTATCATAGTCATTTTTTTTTCTTTGAAATTTACTATCATATTATAGTAAGCCAAAACTAACTAGTATATTATTATTATTATTATTATTGTTATTATCAGCCGAAACTCTCTTATTCTCATTATCATTTTTCTGATCATTATTATTGTTGATGAATCATTATATTATTCATGAATCATTAGTATACATTATAGTCATAGTCATCCAATTTCTTACACTAAGCACTGGAAGTTTTGAGACCTAAACGAAGCACCCATATAATGGGCCTGTAGGGTCAAATAATGGGCTCGAAAAGTTTAGTTGGGTAACCTTTGACCCATTTCTTATAATTACGTCAGCAAGCCCAACTATAATTGAAAAAGGTCAACAGTCAAGACTCGGTTGTGGCTCTCGCAATGTTTGTCGTTTTATTTTGACAATAAATAATTTGATTTAATTATTAATTAGTTGAGTAATTTCTCAATCTAATCTAAACTGTTTTCAATATTAAATTTAATCCAATCCGATAATAATTGATTTATATTGGATTTGATGGTCGGTTTTAAATTGAATTTTAATTTGAATTTGTTAATTTGATTTATATTTATAAATACTAGAAAGTTAAAATTTTGGATTTTAATCTTTTTTATTTATGTAAAATAGCCATATTTTTTTATTAAAATCTCTTAGCATTGTGAAAAAAAAATTATTTTGAGAATACGACAAATAAAACAAAATTGGTTAGAATAATATATCAATTATAACTAATTATTTTAGCTAAATAATGTAAACAATTATAAATATTATATAAAACAAAAAAAATTATTAATTATTTTACATATATATTTTTTAATTAATTATATATTAATCGGTTTGATTTAGATTGGTTTCATCGGCTTTTCTTTTTTTTTTTGAAAGAAATCTAAACTGGTCTAATTATCAGTTTTGAATTTTTGAAACTAATACAATTCAATTACTATGAAATAATTTTTCAAAATAAATTGGATTAGATTTGATTGATCAATTTAGCAGGTTAATCATTTTTTTTTTGGCACCCATACCACATAGAACTCAAATGGGGAATTTTCACTGAGATCCCAATAAATAGTCTCAATTCTATTTAGACACCTAGTTTTTGAAATTTTGTAAAATTCCTGTTTGCTGTTATGAAATTTTGTAAAAATTTTAATCATTTGGAAATAAAATTTAAAGACTAGAATACCTTTTTAGTCTATTAAATAAATAAATAAATTTCAAATGGGAATAAAAAAAGGAAATTTGGCATTGTTGCACCCCAACAATATCAGTCTTGTACATTGCACCATAAATGATTTTTTTTCACATTTTGCACTGTAAACTCTCTGAAAATTTTCACCGTTGGTTTTTTTGTCAAAATACTAAACTGAAACGAACATATGCATAACAGTGAGCGTTATACAGGGACAAGATTATCTTTTTGACTTTTTTTTCCCTAACATGCTCTCATCTCAACACTACCATGGCAAAGAAGGTAGTTCAGAGGTACGAGTTAGATTTGAATTTTTGATTCTTGTAAAAACAGATCTTCTAATGCTTCACTGAATATTTGAAATCTGATATTGTCCCTTTGAATTCTATAAGACTACAAGAAGATGAGCCTTGTGACAAAATGGTGCCCTTCAATTAAATTCTCATTTGACTGATTTTACTCTGCTCTGCAAAAGACTTTCTAAGAAATTATTTCTGCTTGAATCGTACCCTGAATATAAAGGAATCAAAAAGGCACATTATGTTTATAGAATCATAGACCAATTGAGAAAGCATGTTCTTGTGTCTCTGTGGAAAGCCTTGGAGTTGTCGGAGGTTTACATCTATGCCAACCAATATAATGCAATTTTTAACTCCAAGGTTTCTTTATTTGCCATGAAAGTTTACCAAGACAAGTTCTTGAAGCACAATGAAAAGAGATAGAGATTTCAAAAGTATCTAGAGGATGTGAAAAAAGGAAAGTCTATGCTTCCCCACTAGATCATAAACTTTGTTGGAGGTGAAAAAAAAAAGAGCATATGAGCTTCAATAGGGAAGACTGGTAGATGATTTATTAAAGAAAGGCAAATTGAAGAACTACATTATTGTAAGATGTCTCAAGTAGCATGAAAGGAACTACCATGGAGGTCTCTGAGGCTTTGGGATTGTTGGCTTCAAAATTTAGCGAAAACCCGTGGAAAGAAAAGGTAATCAATTTTAAAAAGGCAAAATGACATTTTTACTCATGTCAGAGCATTGCACACAACACATGTGATTGCTTCTGTTTCATTTTTTGACAAAAGAACCAATGCTGCAAGCATTTTGTGAGTTCAAGGAGCAAAATGCCAGAAACAATTTTTCAAGACTCGATACATGGCGCAACAATGACAATTTCCAAAAAAGAAAAGAAAATAAAAAATTTCAAATTTCTAAAAATAAATGACCATAATAGGTCAACAGTCACAAAAACTCTTCATATACTACATTAGCCAATATACAGAAACTCTTTTTGAGAATGTTGAGGAAGATGAAATCTACTGAACTTCCTCTGTCGATCAAGATTCGTTAAACCCTGCAGTTGACGATTATGAGTTTGACTACTAGTGTAAGCTGGTATGAATAAGAATCTTCATGGGTGAATATGATTGGTGGGTCTTCTTGTATGGAAGCCAAGTTCACCGAATGGAACATTAGGTTCCTTGCATACCGTTCCAAGTTGGCTCTTGACACTCTTTCGCATACCAGTCCCCCATGGATAGATTGGATTCACTGAACAGACTGAACCAAGCAAATGGATTCTTTGGTAATTGATGGTTGGTCGGCTAATGGTTCATCAGTAACCCTTGGTGTCATTTGACATTGGAACTCTTTTAGGTATCCATTTTTAATAAGGTTTGTAAAATTCTTTTCTCATGTCGAAACAAGCCTCAATGGTGTGACCCACGTCATTATAAAAGTTGAAGTATAGGGTAGTGTTCTTTCTAAGCCAATCAACTTTCATTGGTCTCTACCAAGTAACATAGTTTTTGTCCCGCAAGAATCTCACTATTTCTTTCTATCTTATAGTAAGGTTGATAGGCAAAAAAGGGTTTCCAAACGAGCCAATTCGTCAAAAAAACTCATTGTCCCTGGTCTCAACATGTTGAACCACATCAAGCCTAGACTTTTAAAGCTTGTGGGGAAGACTTTGCACATTATGTTGTCTGCATTAAGCAGAGTGGCACAGGTTGGCATCATGTCTGTGCAGTAGTGATCCACATGTTTGTTCGGGTCAGTGCTTCCATCATACATTTCAAAACCGAGGGATTTGGAAATGATGAGGAATTAAGGTGTGACGAATTTGCTAGGAGAAAAAAGACCTAAACTCGCTGACTCGTAAGTAGCCATTATTCACTCGGGGGATGTTATTTCGTGCGTTTGGACATGACGCTCCAATTGGAAAACTTGTTTCATGAGCAGTGCATCGGGATAATGATTGGACAGTTTGTATTCGACATCATATGCATGTGAGGTTGGTATATGTTGGCAGTCTTATTTGCCTTTTAGCAACGTCATCCTTCACCTAAACGACTTGTACTTTCTTCCTCATTGAGTGCTTTTATGGAACATTTTCACGGTGCCTCAATGTAGGTGTTTTCCATAGCGTTAACGACATTCAAATACGGATCACGTTGTTGCTGTAAGTGCTCGATCTGCTCAGAAAAGTGACTTATCATCATGTAGAGTTGGTTTAAATCAACCTCCAGTGGAACAATAGGTCCAGCCTAATCGCCTAGGGAAGCCTGAGTGGCATTTCTCCTGTTGGAGTGCTCCGTCGTCACCTTGGAACACGTCAGGGTTAGCAGTCACTAACTATGTATTGTCAGCCTTTTTTTTAGAGTTTTTTTTTAAAAAAAAAATAACTTGGCTAAACAAGGAAAAAGGGAGGAAAAACAGGGGCGATTCCACAATGCTCATAACTCAAGCCCCAAGGTGGGCGCCAAATTGTTCGTGCTAAAAGAAGCCAAATAAAAATAATGGAGGCCCAAGTTGATATAATGAATTACAAAGGACTAGAAATTTGAGATTTTAAGGGTTAAGTCCGTTTGAATCAAAGATTCAAGGACAAAGATTGCCTTGGGTCTCATGCTGATTTCTTTCCTTTTAAAAGGGAGAGGAAAGGATAAAAAAAATTTGGTATATTTTTTTTTCCTCTTTTTCTATATATCCCTTGATCAGGACAAAACCCCAATTGTTATAAAAGATTCATTTGCAACCACATTGACCCGACTTCGAGCATTTAATGTGACACAAGAGCATTAAATGCTCTTAAAGATTGTAGGTTGGAGGCAATTGAAATAAAACCATGAGAACTTGAGTGAGATAAATTTTTCTTAAGGACACTCTAACTCTAACTTTGATCTATTTACTGGTTGTTCTATAATTTCTACTTTTCTATTTATTATTGGATGTCATAAGTTTTTATACATATTACATTGCATGAATAAAAGTTTAATAATCTTTTTGTTTATACATTATTTGGTATGATATACAGTTAATATAAACTAATTTTTTTAACAATTTCAACCAAAGTTGACCAAGTTGACCGGGTGTGGGTCTAGAGGTTGACTTTTTATGATGTCATTGTGAAGAACTTGACAATAAGAGTTTGTAGACTGACAGCATGCTAGATTCTGAGTTATGGTCGGGGAGTTATGGCCAAATGAAGTCCAAGGGCATTTAGTCTTTTACTTGATAAATGTTTCATTATATTTGGTCAACCTTTATATTAAAAATTCAGAAAACACCCCATCAACCCCTTTTTGCCTCACAACCCTATTCCCATATCTTAACTATGCAACCTACTCCTCCACACAGGAAGTGGCCCGTTTCCATTGATAATCGGCCACACCACCACCTAGAAATGACAACCTAGTCCCAGCGACCTTCCCATGTTAGTTTTGCACCATGAAACCTCTATTTTTTTCTATAAACAAAAAAAACTGGTGATCTCATTTTTCTTTTGATCGCCATAATCCGGTGAGTTTTAGGCTGTGGAGGCAGTCCCTCCCCTTAATTTAGACCCCTTGAACTAGAATCCTCCATCATTTTAGCTCAAATCTTCCTCATTTAAACAATGCAAAAAACTGGTTTTTGGCTATAGCTTTTCTAACCAACTCTAGCTTACTCTAGGTCAAGGCACTTAAAAAACCAAAAAAAACCCTACAACTGAGTAAGAGCAAACAATTATTAAGTGTGAGTAGGAACAAATATATATATATATATATATATATATCTATGAAATGCTATTAGTTACAATTATTTGCATTTAAAAAATTTAGTATGGGTTATGATATGACTTGAAACTTTTAATATTATTATGGGCTCATATTATAGTATGATTGTTGGTGAAAAACATATGATATTATTGATATTTGAGTTAAAAATAAATTGAGCTTATTGTTAAATGTTTACAATCAGTTTCAAAATTATATACTTATGAAATTGAATTTATGGCACTTTATTTCATACCGTCCTCTTATATTGTTGTGAATGTTGGCGATGAGATGATTGTGGATATTGTGGTTAATGGCAAGAATATGGACTTGGAAGTCGAGGACATGGAATATAAGCCATATAGCTATGATGTTATATATGTATTAGTGTTTGGTGATGAGTATTATTGGTTATCCTCTGCTCCGCTAAAAATGAGCGAGAGAGATGATTATTATTCCAGCCATGATGTCATGTATTGCCTTGGGATGCTGAGGTAATACTTGGCATGAATATGGTATATAATATGGTACATAGTGAGTTATATAAGTTGATGATATGGACAATATATATTATGCATATATTGTAGTGATGAGATGCACGGTTACTTAGTATTTATTACTTAATTATAATTTACTTATCTGAATTTGTGCAATTCAAAAATTACAAAAACAAAATAATAAAAAGGGGAACATTTTCAAAGAGTGAAGGTGAGGTTTTGAGAGAATTTATATATTTATTGTTAGTGAATATTTTGTTATTTAATTGACCACTCATTGACATTTTATCTTACGTTTTAGTGTTTAACCGCTCACTGAGATTTTTTTCTTAAGTTTTAGTGTTTTTAAACTATCTATGACTTTTTCTATTTTTATCATTGAAGAGGTTATTTTAAAATAACCTTAGAATTATGCTTGCATATTATGTTTGGGGATTGAGTTGTGTTCGACATATATGGGTCTCTAACCCTTACTTTATTATTGTTGTTGTTGTGGTTGTGGGGATATTGTATTTTCTTGCAAGATTAATTTTTAGGTAGCTCTACTTTTAGGGGAAGTTTTGCAAGATTTTCTATAGAATTTCTAGTGTAGTTTTCCCAAGGCAAGGCCATTCTAGGAGTCTTGAAGGAATTCTGAAGCGGGTTCTATCACATTATCACTGTTTTCATTTTAGAAAGAATTGGGATTGAGTTTAGTTTGAAAATGAGTTTGATTAGAGTTAGGAGTTTATGGATATTCATGAGGAATATAGGGATGATAGATGCAGCTTTCAATTCCATCATCATCACTATCATGCCCTAAATCATCATCAAATATATGATAATAGTCACTAGATATGTTGTGAGTGTTTGGTTGGAGAAATTGGGTTTGAAAGCTTGAATTTGGATGATTTTCAAAGGTGAGATTGAGATCATAATCTAGTTGGGTGGGTTTTGGTAATGATTGTACAAATAAAATTTCATCCAAACTCAAAGTATGCAATGAAAGTAAAGGAGCCTCAAAATAAATCTTGTTTAGACCTCTTTCCGTAAACTTATTAAACAACTTTGTTAACTCATTATCACTGCATATATATGTTTTATTTATTTATTTATTTATTATTTCTATGGAGTAACATTGCTTCAACTAGCATTTTTCAGCTCTCACAAGTTTCACACCAAAGGTCATTTATCTTAGCATCACTATACAAGCAAACCAAACTATACTCTTCCTCATCAACTCATATTGACCAATATTTCTACCTAAAAAGTCTACCACAATATGAAATATCATGATTTTGAGAAATAAAAGGGAGAAAAAACAAGTAAACAATATATATAAACTAGTAGGTTCAACAAATATGTAGAAGCAATTAAACATATATATATATAGTTATTATTACTACAAGTCCCTCAACTATATTACGATTTATAATTTCGTTATTAATTATTTTTTTTAGTAGACCAAACTATACTCTTCCTCATTAACCCTTATTGACCCATATTCTCTACCTAAAAAGTCTACCACAATATGAAATTTCATGATTTTGAGAAATAAAATAAATAAATGAAAACAAGTAAACAATGTGTATAAACTAGCAAGTTCAACAAACATGTAGAAGCAAGTAAACACACACACACACATATATGGTTATTATCACTGTAGGTCTTTCAACTTTATCATAATTTACGATTTCATCATTAATTTTTTAGTTTTTTACTTTCGTCCTCAAATTTAGTGTCTGGTATCAGTTTTTTTTTCTCATTTCTCTATATTTTATCCCATTAAATGCATGTTAAACTCAAGTGAAACCCCTGTGGGGTTACCAGCCATGAACCCTTTGTTAAGTATAACCGGTAAAGACTAATTTTGGTCAAAGTTTTTGAAAAAAGTAAATAAATAAAAAATTAAATGTGTACATTTATGAATTACCCTTGACTTATTATGAATTTCCTATTATACCCTCGATTTTATGCCCTAATTTCATAAATAAAAAATTCTGAAATCAAAAGTTCTCGTTCTTCTCCTCCCTCCGCCCTGCTCTTCTTCCTCCATCCGCCTCCATTCCATTTAATCTATGCCCTCGTTCTTCTTCCTCCCTCCGACCTCATTAGCTTCCTCCCTGCTACCAAAATTTAATGCCACCGTTTCTCCTTTGCATCTATAGAACGATTTTTCTCCTGAAGGTCACCGTTCCTCCTATGGTCTCTAACAAATCACAAGGTCACTTGATTCACTGAAGTAATTTCTTCATCTTGATGTCCTCCTTTTTAAAATTCCCTTAAGAAATTTTCCTCAACTGTTTTAATTTTTTTGCAGGAATTTTTTCAAAATCAGCAAGCCACGGATTTTTGAGATTTTCAATACCCAAGTTTTCGAAAGATAGCGATCAGAAGAAAGTCGTCGGTGACTTAAAGAATATTGGTTTTGGGTTTAGGCAAATCTATGAAAGGTGAAACTTTGAATTTTTGTTTTTCATAAATGAACAAGATTAATTTTTTATTAATTTAATTTTTTTTGCAATGATTATAATGTTTAAATATGATTGTTGCTATGTGTCTTGGTGTTTATGGATCTTAGAAGCTGTAGCTTTTTATTTTTATTTTTTATGAACAGTTGCAGATGTGATTTTGTGGAGACGAAAGAATGTGACAGTGGGAATAACTTTTAGTAACTCTAGCTACTTGGGTGGTTTTTGAGAGATCTGGTTATACTTTTTTATCCTTTGTTTTTAGTGTTTTCCTCCTCCTCATTGTCATTCTCTTCGCATGGGCCAAATATGCTGCAATTCTTAACATGTAGTAATTCCTCCTCCACTTTTCAAGGACAAAAGAAAAATAATAATAATCAAAAGATTGTTACCGACTAGGAAGGAATAACATCCCCGCTAGGTAGGCACCCCCAAACCAACCCAACCAGCCATGTTAAATTAAAGAAAAAATAAAGTTTAGAACAAAACAACCTCCCACAAGAAAAACCACACAGTGCCAACCAGAATAAGGAAGAAGAGAAACAGTATAAAGAAAAGATACAAAAACAACCCAGGCCACTAGAAAAATCTATAAGTCATATCCCCCCACATGTCTCCAATGTGAGCTGACCAACAATCATCAAGAAGAGAAAAACTCCAGTGAATCCCATCAATAGAGAGAGCATACTTAGACAGCACATATGCTACTATACTACCTTCTTGAAAAATATGAGTTACTAGATAAAAGATAGAATCAATATACTGTAAAGCACTAGTCCAAACAGCAAAAACATACCAGGGAACATGAAAAGACCAAGCAAACAATAAATGAAATACCGTCATAGAATTACATTCCACCCAAATATGATTCCAACCAAAAAATTTAGCGAAAGCCATAGTAGCATTAATTGCTGCCCAAATTTCAGCCTCAATAATAATAATATTAATAATTTGATTATTAGTTTTACTATTAATTTTATTTTCCTAGTTTTACATGGTGGTCTTTGTAAGTACTAGTAAATTCTATGCACTGTGGACATGGAATGTCGAAGATAAGGTATAATTCTGGGAAAAATACAATTCTTTTTTTTTTTTTGGTGAATCTGGGAAAAATACAATTCAGCAAGTCACTTTCAAAACAATTGTTATAGTTAATTTCAATCTGCTAGGTTGAGGATGATAATTTTGAGTTCTGGTTGATGCTTCCTAGTGTTTCATTCTAAATTAGCTTTTCAGTATCAATAAGACAGCAAGTATACAAAAATTTTAACCCTTTTTTGATTGTGAGAAAATTGAATTATTAAATGTTGAAAAATGAGTCATTATTGTCGTTTTTCTCTCTATGGCAGGCCTTGTCATTATTTTTACAATTCCAGCACTCTATTAAAGATTACGAAGATTATATGGACAAGTATGCCATTATGGGATACAAAAAATTAAGGCATTTCTATGTTTTATTATATCAGCAGTGTTTTACTAAATTCCAAAATTGGGATTCGGAGAAGAAAAAATGAAGTTGATCTCTTTCTCTCTCAATTTCAATTATTTTTAATACTTTTTTTTTTCTTTTTGGGGTTATTTTATTTATGTGGATGATTTTGTTTTGTTTTGTTTTTTTTTTTTGGACAATATCGGTAGCCTAAGGGTGCCATGATAGAGGGAGTTGGGGAGATTAACTCTTTTTTTTTTTTTTTTTTTCTTAATTTTCTTTTTCGTTTTTTGGAAAATAAGAAAATTTCTATTTTCTTTAAAACTTTTTCATGCTAGAGGTTTTTAGGATGTATAAGAGAAAGAGATATTTGTTTGTCGTCCGTAAATTTCTCCCTATAATCAATCCTACAAGGAGAATGGTTTTTGACATTGAAGTACATGATGTATATCATATTATTACTCTAAGTTTAATGCCATCTAAAAATGTCTTTCTTCTTTTTTTGTGACTAAAAATGTCTATTTGATGTCGGCAAAATATGTGACTTATTTATGAAAAAATAATTACAAGAAAAACAAAATGACCAAAAAAAAATAGTTACAAGGAAAGCAGAGAAAGGAAACATAAAAGACTGCATTGCCATCATTGTTGCAAATGTAGTTGGTACATTGATTACAACAAAACGATATCCCAAAAAACACCAATGGTAAAAGGGATCAAAATAAATTTAAACTGCATATAAGTATTATAAATATGATTTCCTTAAAATTGTTTTACTCCTTTCGCATATATTTATCACTTACTATAAATTCTGTTAGTTTAACATTACTAACCGATACGTATTAGCAGCAGTAAGAAAAAATGCATAACATAAGAAAATGAAATGGATCTTCCATGAAAGCTAAGAAAGCAAAAGCCATACTTGGAAACTTGAACAAAATTAAACAAACAATAGAGAGAAAATGAAGATACTTAAGGGTGAGACTATATGCTAATTAGTAAAAACATAAAGAGAAAATGAAAAATACTGAGTATCACTTTAGAATTCTTATAAATAAATATCCACTTAAACAATTTTTTCTCATAAAATTGTAAGTAAATACATTTATATTTTTTCTTAACAATAATTAATACCATTTGAAAATTCAAATATACAATATAAAAAGTCTACATATGCATTCATATGTTGAATATCACTCAAGAATTTCAATAAAATATAGTTCTAAAATTCTAAAAATAAATGTTGTTGCAGTTCTAAATTTTCATGAAATTTTTTAAACTCTAATAATATATATATTATTAGATTTTCATATTTTGCAAGGAAAACGTATGTAAATATAATATTTATACTTCCATGATATTTAAAACATCAATATATTGATTTGAAATTATGACAATTTAAAATGTGTAATGCTACACATACTAAAATATAAGTCAAATTTACTTACCAAATAACACATGGTAAAATATATCACATTCATATAACCTAAATATAAATAAGTGACTCTTAAATGGATAAGTGAATCAAAAGAATAAACCAATTAAATATTTACACATCATCTACCACATCATTTGGTAGATTAATTTGATCAATATTTAATATTATTGATTTACAATTTAGAGTTATAATTAAGTAGAATTAAATATTGTGGTCCTATTAAGTTTAAAATTATATAATTTAACCAATATATGTTTAATATTTTATCAATGATAATTAATTGTAATTTTTTACTAATCATAATACATTTATAATTAACTATACATATTTTTAGTAGAAATAGTAAAAAAATAATATATTTTTTAATTATAATTAATTAGCATAAAATACTTGTATGTTTCTATGTTATTTACTTGTGTTGTAAATATATTAACACTTTAAAGTATCATATTTTATTGGGATCTCATATAAGTTGAATAATATGGTATGTTACTTATAGACCTTCAACACTCTAGAAAATTTAGACTATATGGCAAATAAGAAACATATATTAACAAATTCGATAACACATTAAATATTTAGTAATATTGTATTTTTTTGTAATTTTTAGTAACTTTCTTCCATAATAAATAATTTTTATCCATAAACTGTAACATTGTCTTCATTGTCCATAATGAGTAAAATTGTTCATATAATGCAACATTTATTCATATCGAAAAATATAAATCCAAAATGAGTAATATTTTTTTCCGAGTAATATTATCCATATTTGATAATATTAGTCCATAACGAGTATTTTTTTGTCCATATTCGGTAATTTTGTATTTCTTTGTAATATTTGTCCATAGTACATAATTTTTGTCCATAATAAGTAATATTTGTTAATAAATTGTTATTTTGTTTTCATTGTCTATACTGAGTAAAATTGTTCATATGATGCAACATTTATCTATATCGAGTAATATAAATTCAAAATGAGTAATATTTTGCTTTCCAAGTAATATTGTTCATATTTGGTAGTATTAGTCCATAACAAATATTTTTTGGTCCATATTTAGTAATTTGATTTTTTTTTTGTAATATTTGTCAAAAATATGTAAATTTTTCCCATACTTAATAATATTTTTCTATAAGCTGTAAAATCACATTTGTTGTCCAAACTGAGTAAAAGTTTTCATATCAGGCAATAGTTAACCATATTTGGTAATATAAATCCAAAATGAGTAATTTTTTTTAGTAATATTTTCAATATTAGGTAATAGTATTCTATATCGGGTATTTTTTTGTCTATATTTTATAATTTTGTCTTTCTTGTCCATATTGAATAATATCATTCATATTTTATAATATTAATCAATAACATATAAAATTTAATATTTTATTTTCATGTAATATAGTTTATAATGTATAATATATATCCATCAAATATAATATTTATCTATATTATGTAATATTTTCAATTCGCCACATGTCATACACTGAGAAGGGTCTCCATCCATGCTTGTCTGAAGAGTTTCACTTGACAAATTTCCTTTAAATGCACTTGTAATTCATGTTGTGCCTTTTTTTAAAGCAAAAATTCTCACTCTATCACTCTCAGACTCTCTCTCTCTCAAATTTCATACCAACCAAAAAACTAATGGGTACTTCCAAAATTCATTTCCATCCACCAGAACTATCACAAATGCTTATGCAACACAATTACATTTTCGACCTTTCAATTATCGACCAGATACATACATAAAAAAAATTTAATTTTTCTTTGTTATCATGATTGTTGCTAGAAGTGCTATATATATATATATTTTTTTATTTTTTTATTTTTGGGATGGGAAAAGAACGGAAGGGGGAAAGAAAGAGGATGAGAAATCTGTTTCAACAGATGGAAAAGTGGCTGGCCACTCCAGCAAGATAATATCGAAAAGGAAGCAATAACAGATCTTGATCTTCCAAACCCAAAAATGATTCATCTTGTTTCTGATCATAATCGAACTGGTAGCGCAAACCAACGAACCCATTTCAAGACGGCCATGTTCAGGAACAATTTAGGAAGCAAAGGACTTTCATAATGTTCTCAATGTACAGTCATGTGAAGATTTTGGATGGAAGGTTGAAGAAAGGGGTCGATTCCATTTAGATCTTCCATTCGCAATTTGTTCGCATCATTTAGATCTTATTTTTTCCTACTTTTATTGATTGGATGGGTGTTTGAATAATTTGGCTGCTTCAATTGCCCAAACAACTGTAAAAAATGGATCACAGAGAAACTAGTCTTTTTATTAAATATTTAATTATTGGGTTGATTATTTTTGATATTTTGAACATTTGTCTAAACTCAGAACCCATGGGTTTACTTTTTTGATGAATTTTTTTTACTGTTTACTTGGTGCCCCTGATTTACCCTTAAATCCTTTATTTTCCATTTGATTATGATTTAATTGGATTTATACAAACCAGTTATGTATTGTATGTTTTTTTCCCATTTTTTGACAGTAGAATCCTCATTTATGGAAAGAGATGCATGTGCTTGTCGGAGAAAAGAGGGAGAATACGACTATTGCTCTTCAAAATGGCGTCACCGTCATTTACGTTCAGAAAGCATTTAACATGTTAAATTGGACTGAAAAAAAGAAAGCCTACGTAGATATGTTTTGCTGAGTTTGAGGAATAAACTTAGACAAATAAAATTTTTAGCACCAATTTGTAAAATCCAATATAATTTATGGACCCTCAACGATAATAACTCATATATATTAAAGGTGAGCTCGGTTTGATTTTGGCCAAATTTTTGCACCGAATCTAACCTAAATATTTTAAAATTTATTATCTAAATAACAATTCACTTTACAAAGAAAAAAGATTTTCTTCATTAAATATTTTTAAACCAAAAATCAACCATGATTTTTGCCCATTTACATTGAAAACTTTCTTTCACGTTTGGTTTAATCATTCTTTTCTTTCCTCTGCCCTTGTTCCCTTCTCATGTAGCCCTTAAATCTACTTCTTTCTTCATTTTCTCTCATTTCTTCGTTTTTTTTTTTTTTTTTCAAAATCTTTTCTTTCAATATGAAGACTGCAAATTTTAAAAAGGCGAGAATGGATGTCGTACTATTTAGGTGAGATTGGAGGGAAGATTTGACATATTTTTCCTTTCCTATTTGCTGTAAGCCTGTAAGTATGCTGAGTGTTTATTGTTTGGAAGGAAAAAGATTCTCTAAGATTTGTTGAAAGTGAAACCACTAAAGATTTTCATAACAATAACATTGGTACATAATTAAATAATATTTATCAACAATAATTGAATAATATTGATTTTTAAATGAGTAATATTTTATAATCAGTAACATTGGTCTATATTAAAAGTCTATAACTAAGTAAAATTTTTATTGAAATTCTAAAAATTAAGTAATATAAAAATAAAAAATTTCACTCTAAATTCTCCCAAATTCTCAAAGAAGCCAAAGGATATTGCCCATGGATTCAGACTGCCATAGGATATTGATCATATTGCAATTGGAGTGGTCTTAAATCACCTGACTAATGCAACCATTGTTGAAATGAGAGCTGCTGCATGTTAATAAATTCAATTTATTAAGCCAATAGTTGACAAATTGAATATATGTACATGAAACATTAGGATGTCGATATGGAGTTCAAAATGATGTTTTCCATGCTCATCCTTCTGTTTTTTTCTCTTTAGGGTGCAATATATCTTGTTTCCCTTGATGTGATCAGTTTTTAACAGTTGTGATGTTGCAGAAGCTGAAGGTGTTTTAAATTTAGCTTTTATTTTTTATTATTATTATCTATATGTGTGCACAATGCATTTAAAATTGAGGTACTTGGATATTAATATGTTTAATTAATGCCCATGCAGTTGATCTGTCGGAATTCAGTTTGGCCATCTATTGAGGCAGAAAGCTTGTAGTTGATCTGTCAGACTTTTATGAAATGCGTAAGAAATGATATGGTTGTGTATTGTTTATTCTTCTTGTTTTCTTTTCTTTCGTTTCCAAATGGTCTGGTTGTTCATGTTTGGTGCTTTTGGGCTTGAAATGGGTAGAGCAATAAGGTGTAGTTTTTTTATATGAAGATATTTGATAAAAAAAAATTGATTGATTGCGCTATTTTTCGTAAAAATGATGAACTTTAGTTTTAGTTGTGATAAAATGACATGTTTTTATTTTATTAATTAAAAAATTAATACAACATATATAAATCTTTTAAAAAAAGTAAACAACATAATTGAATACATCTCAAGTAAACATTTTGGTATATTTTTGGATACTTCTAGCATTATCCTTTAGACTAAAGGCTAGTTACACTTACACTTTCTTCAATTTTCTTATATAAAACTAAAAATACTATGAAAAATAGGCAAACATATTTTTTTAACATGCACAATTTTTGACTTTTATTTATTTATTGGTTTTGCATTTTCCTTACCCTGTACTCTTCATGATCTAAAATATAATGGTTTTTTT